>JASDQU010371828.1:44329-61567 GCA_032191745.1 Picea mariana | reverse complement strand
TCATCCCTGTCAAATCAACTTGCAAGGCAATCGATATCGCCTGGGTATTCATGAAAGAGATATTCAGATTTCATGGTATGCTGAAAGAGATCGTGTCTGACAGAGACACGAAATTTACTTCCAACTTTTGGAAATCACTGATGGTTGGTTTAGAGACCAAGTTGTTGTTTAGCACCACCTATCCCTCTCAAACCGATGGACAAACAGAGAGAGTGAATCAAATATTAGAAGACATGTTAAGGATGCATGTAATGCATCAACCTAGGAAATGGGAAGACTGTCTGCCACTGGTAGAATTCGCCTACAACAACGACTACCAAGCATCCCTAAAGATGAGTCCCTTTGAGGTCCTCTATGGTAGGCCATGTAATACTCCAGTCAGCTGGAGTAATCTCGTAAATAGGATATCTTTTGGACCCGACATGTTAAAAGAAATGGAACAACAAGTGACTCAGATAAAACAAAATCTGAAGGTCGCTCAAAACCGATAGAAAAGTTATGCCGACCAAAAGAGAACTCCAAGAGAGTTCAAAATGGGAGACTATGTATATCTCAAAGTTAGACCCAGGAAGAGTTCCTTGAAAATGGGAGCTTGTGCCAAGTTGGCACCTTGGTATTGTGGACCCTTTGAGGTTCTAGATAGAGTGGGACTTGTAGCCTATCGGCTAGCACTTCCTCCCACAGTCAAAGCACATAATGTTTTCCATGATTCGTTATTGAAGAAATATGTACATGATGCTAATCATATAATCGATTGGTCTGTGATTTAGGGGGAACCAAAGGGAGAATTTATACCATAATCCCAATGCATACTAGATAGAAAGGAAACCCTGCTACGGAACCGAACCCTTGCACAGGTCAAGGTGCAGTGGAAACATTTTGGCCCAAATGAGGCTACGTGGGAAATGGAGGATGCCATGAAACAAGCATATCTGATTTTGTTTACATCTGTACATGCAGGTCATGTTGATAGATAGAACATCGAGGATGATGTTCCTTTAAGGGGGAGGGAATTGTAACACCCTGTTTCCCCCAGTCTGTAAAAATAACTATGATGGCCAATATTGTGGCAAACTCAAAATATGAATGTGTGATGTAAATAGACCTTATGAAAAAGGTCGATGAATGTGAATAATATTATGAATATATATATTGCAGGACTGCTGAGAGGGGAATATGATGAAAAAGAGACCATGATGGTTGGATAAAGGTGGTGGAAGGCACCTGGAATGGTGGTGTTAACTTCCACCCAAAACCAATACCGTATTTGGTCTTCACTGACCTGGAGAACCAAGAGCAGCTTGTTGGCCCGAAATTAATTACTCGCAGGTTGGTAGGTGGATGGATCCTCATGCGTAGTGAGGGATGGGTGTAAACCACCCATCCGTGGACCGTCCTGACACTTGACCACCGCAAGGGGGATCATGCCACACGCAACCTCGTCGGAAAGGAAAAAGGCAGGAGGTGTGGAGGATCAGGGGGTAGACGCGAAGGAAGGAAAGAGAACTCTAGAGATATGCAGAGTGAGTGATAGCAGAGAAGGGGGAGAGTAACCCTCATTCTCGGTCACTGGAAAACCGAGACACAGTCTCGCAGCATCGTGGTCTCAGCTCGGGGGTGGCTAGTGGTAAATCCATTGAGAGTCGCTGAGCCTACGATTGGGTGGAAACGAGCACCCCTCTTAGCAGTTGCACTCATTTCTAGTGTTATTTCTGATAAGTGTTTTACATCTTGCACCTTGAAAATTCATATGATGACAAATATGCTCATAGTCTGTGCAGTTTTATAAATGGTATGAGTATAAGACTGCCTATGTAGTGTCTTGATTCTAAAATGGTGTTTGCATGCTTATAATGGAAGGGCCATGCATGGCTTATGTCTATAAATAGATTTATATGTATATACACACATTGAATCAATTCAGAATTCAAGCCGTTTCTCGGGAAACCTATACCCTTATCCATCTCAGGTGATACCCTGGATAAATCTCCCCATAGAGACACCCTTTTTGAGAAGATCAGAAGAGGTAGCACCTTGTGTGAAAAGACTCTGCAGAGGTGCAGAAGTCACAGAATCCCTTGAGGATTCGAAGAATAAGTATTGATCAACAGATGAAATCTTGTCGGGAGATCTGTGGTCATTCACGGCCGTTAGATCGAAGGAATAGATGAGGGCATTAAATGCCTTAACCCCTTTTTCTTTATCTTCACAAGTAGCGAAGAAATCGGGATCGTAGATCCCCAAGGCCTGTGAAAGAATCTGGACCGTGAATTCATGTCCAGGCAGCTTAGGAATGGTGCAATGGAGAGATAAGTTTGAGCCATCAGATCTTGGTCTAAACAATCGATAGCCATTGGATTTGTCGAGAATTACACAAGGTTTAAACCTCACGTGAAGAGTAGCAGAGCGAGAGTTCCAAGAAGGAGATTGTATCGGGATATCGGCGTTCAGGATCTTGGGGATCTGGAGGACGAGAGTCTGAGTACTCGACTTCAAAAATCGCGACAAGGTGAAATAGATCTGAGCCGCCCGTCTACAGGAGGACACGTGTCGTGAGGTCCTCCCTGTCGGGGATTCGAACATCGGGAGTCAGAAGAGGAAGTCTCTTGACCTCGCGAATGGTGAAGTCGCGAGAGGATCCTGGACCATAGATCCCAGGGACCCATCGGAGCCCTATAAGCTGTCAATCTAATCCTTTACTTAGGTGGAAAAGTGAACTCGACTACATCCCAAAAGTCCCAAAGACATTGGGACCATCCATGTTGGAGGACAGGTGGCAGAGATCCGTCTATTTCGCGTATCGGGGATTCGTAAGTTTGAAGGTAGAAGACCCGACTCTTGGAGTCACGAAGTCATGAGCCATGAGATCGCGATATGATCCAGACCGTCGATCCAAGAGGAAGGACAGCTGTGGGATCTAGCGTCTTGATACTTTGCGTGTTGGGGGTTCGTGAGTTCGAGGTTGAAAGGAGTCGTTTACGACTTCCCGAGTAGCAAAGTGCCAAGAACCGAGCACGAGAGAACACGTGGCATAATTTCTTGGTGGGGCCGCGTGATTGACAGGTGGACATGAGTCGCCTGGAGAAGGGAGTCAATGTTCCATTGACTTCTTGCGTCTCGGGGATTCGCGGGATAAGAGACTGAGAGCTCAACCCTTGGACTTGCGAAGTATCGAGTAGCGAGAATGCGAGAAGGATAATAAATATCTCTTCTCAGGGGTTCATGAAGGAGAGGTACCAAGATTTGATGCTACAACTCGTGAAGTGGCGAGTTGCGAGAAGTGCAAAGAGGAAGTCAACTATTGCTTACTTTCGCGTCTCAGGATTTCGGAGAAGAAGAGCATGAGAGCTTGACACTTAAACTTGCAAGGTTGCGAGTAGCAAAAAGTGTCAAAGAGAAGTCCCAAAGGAATTTGGACCATCCATCAAGGGAGACGCATGGTGAGCGGTCAGAGGTCAGGGAAATTTTCGAAATCTTGTGGATTGTTGGATCCACACTATCAAGGACTGTTGATCTCCTACACGGATACCCATGCTGGAGTTCGGAATTTGCATGACATGATTTTTTGGAATCGTTGCATCTCGAACCCCTGGGCACCGAAATCCCAAAAGGATCCAAACCGTTGGATCAGGGGAGGCGTACAGTCGTTGAACTCCTTTGGAGGGAAACTTGGGAGACTTCATGAATTTCGGGGATTTGAATGGGAAAGGAAGAATTCATGCATTGCAATTTCCCAAATCGTGAAGGGATGGTAAGGTCTTTGCCGATTTAAGCGTGGGGTCACGGAATGTAGTCATGAGGACAAGACCCAAATAGGGATCTTGTACTCGCTAGCCCTATCGGGGTTCGATGTTTCGCTGTGTTGGGGTTTGCAGAGCCGAAATACTCGACACTTTGGTAGTGTTGAGCCGCAAAGAGAGAAAGGATGCCATACTTGTTCGGTCTGTGGTCATGACCCACGATCATAGGGAGGTGAATAGGGAAGAACTAGCCTGTGCTAGGCCCCCATAGGACTTCGAGGATTCTGTCCCTTGAGTAAAAGCAAAAATTTTATCATGCCATAGTGGGTGTGTGACAACCCCTAGTGTTAAAGAACTCCATCGTAGAGGCTATTACATTATAACAATAAGTTATCCAAATCATCACACATACATGACAAAGGGGTGAGTATGTCTATCCATATATTACAACAATATGCACTTTACATTTTACATAAATAAATATCGGTACATACTCCATGCATACTAGTTACACACTCAAACTTTCAAGGACCACTATATAGAACATGCCATTATAGAATTGCTACAAATACAATGTGTGACTCATAGTAACATATGCTCTTGAGTCTATTTTATTCATCTTCACACAAATTTTACCTTTTATTGTCCACCATCATTTGACTTTTGTTGTTGCCATCTTCATTGTTATCTCACCATTGTCATAAGAACTATTATCATCTTCCCATGGAGTAAGATTTCTTCGCTATGGGCTTCATCCTCAAAGTTTCTAATTCTTCTTCTTGTACCTGCAAACAATTAATCATTGATGTTCATATAAAAAGAAAGCCATCTACCAAGATACATGGGTACCATCTGATGTATTCGCCAGTTCTATAGGAATCCTTTTCACCTACATGGTTCATCAACACATTAAAATCTCCCTTAATAATACCTTGGTCCATCACACTCTCAGATTACTCCATCTCACATTCCCCCCCTTAAATAGAAGATTCAACTTCTCTGACTCTACATCAAGCTAGAATATAAGTACACCTACCACTCTGATACATACCTAGTGGTTAATTCCACAAATTGATGCCACACCTCTTTATGCATAAGAGGGATACACACTAAATCATTACATGTGCTACCACACTAATACATGTAGACTTGACTCAAAAGGGATTAAAAAGAACCATGCGCTACTGTCAATTTTCACATGCAACTCTTGTGTGACTAATTTCAGATCTGAAAATTGCTTCCTAGTGATCTAACTATCATTGAACAACTTTACACTGAAATTTTTGACTAAAAACATATGTAGCAAAAACAACAAGATCATAGATGAATTAATAATACAAAAGAGACAGAATAATTATGTTCTGTAACTTTATCCAATCCTTCAAATTTGAAGACAAAACTAGTCCTCTCAACCAATAGAATATCACCAAATATGAGGACAACCTTGTCCTTCCAAAACAAGAGAATCCGAGGACAACCTTGTCATTCCAATACAAAATAAAAATACAAACCTCAACTATATTCAGAAATCTCCTCTACTCACGAATTTGTTGTAGAGCACATATACAGCTTATTGATGTCACCTGTCATCCTATATGGATTTGTACCTTCTTAGAAAAATGGATACGTTATTCATCATACTGGAAACCCACGGACATATGTAGTTTTCTCTCTTGCAAACTGCGTATACCCTATACATGATTTGTCCTTTTGCAACCCACGTATATACGCACTTCACCCATCTGCAAACTGTGTACATACTCAAAAAACTTGTATGGAAATCTCCATACACTTCACTCTCTACCAACTCCTTTCTCTTAGGCCATATTCTCCACCTTGGATACTTTCCTAATTGAGATTACCAATCCTCCTTGAAACAACTGCAGACTCACTTATGCCAACTCCATTCTTCCACAATGATGATCTGATGTCACAATGACATCTCTTCTTTATATAAGAGTCCAATGAGTGAGTTTAGGAGCCCTTCCTAAACTCAACAATTTATTAAAATATTTTAATCCTCTTTGTTGGTGTGGCACCCCCACAGAAACCCACAAAGGCCATCAACTTTCCCATGAGGCCCTAGCCTCATTTTTAGGTCGATTTCATTGAAACCAAAGTCAAAACTGGTGCCAATGAAAATTCCTACATGCCTCATACCTTGGATTCTAGTGGGAATACCTCCTGAAGCTACAAACAATAAACACTCCCTCTTAGCGAGGGAGGTATCTCATCCACCAACATCTGGATGCACCACTCTCGCACATAGTAGATATAGTTCTAGATCTACCACTTCATTTGTACTCCAATATTCCAAACTGAGTACTTCATCTGTCACTATGGAAAATGGGTCCTCGAATAATATCAAAATAAGTTCTACTATAAATTTTGTTTGACTAGCTACATCCTTGGTCATTGGAACATATCCAAATATCCATTATGTCTTAATGACTACATCCACGGTCATTGGAGCACATCCTACTATCTGACCTCTCTAACTGGACACATCCTCGGTCACTAAGATAAAGTATGATTGATTGGTTTCATCCTCGATAACTAAGGAAAATCATGTTTTGTAATTTGCCTCACTGGATACTCCCTCTGTGACTGAAACAAATCCTACTCCCCAGTGCTCCTAACTGGCTGCCTCCTTTTCCATTGTAGAAAATCCTACTGAGACGAGTGTATCCTCCATGGAGGTCTCACATTCCCTATAAGCCTCCTCCCTATGAAGTTCCTATATGGCATCCTCAACCCATGAAACATGTCTGTTAATCTTGGAATATGTCTCTCTCCCAACTGAACCTGAGGGGTTAATCCCTCTAGATGATCATCTCTCCCTTTGAACCACTAACTCACCCTAAGTTGAGGCTCACTCTAATATCACCTGCTCCTCCTTAAACTTGACTCCCTCTGACTCTGAACATCCCCTATGGCCATATGATCCCTATCCACTGCCCTTTACATAGTCCTGGGAGACTTCTCTTCCCTCCTGGATCCTGAGGGATGACTCCCTTTGAACGCTAGCTCCCTCTAAGCTTGTACTACTGGTGGGGTCACTTTCCTCACCACTCACAGAGCCACCTTCTCCTCTTCATCTATATCTCTTCTTCTTTTGGTCACAAGACTCATAGGTTGGCCCCTTATCCTATATAGGTTTCCCTCCCTAACTCCAAGAACCACTGTTGATCTGAAGTTAGACTGTCTGGGCACAAGCATTACCTATCCATCTCGAAAAAATACATGATATCCCTTCCTCTCAATATTTTAGACTAAGAGGATAATCCTCTTAAGTTATGGCACCCACAACACATTCGACACCCTCAATATCTCTCCTAAGTCTAATCAAAATGATATATCATCGAATTCTCATATTGAATGCTTGGCTCCCATACCAATCTCCACATACAAGTTTGTGCTAGTCTCTGTGAGAGTGTCAAACAACTCTCTATCACTTGTCATATGGAAAGATGATCCACTATCCACCAACCATCTCTCCCTGTTGGATACAATACCTGAAATAGAGGAGACCAACAAGATCTCCCTTTGGATCCTGTATAAAACCTCAACAACCTCTGTTGTTGCTGCGTGTTTCCTTATTCCTCTTCCCCTCCAGTGTGGACACTGTGAAGCATAGTGCCCAAAATAATGACACTCAAAACATTTGATATTAATAAGATCCTTCTTCCATCTCGGCTCTAGAGATTCTTCCCTCTCAGGTGAATCCCTTCTCCCTGATGAACCTCTTCTATCTAGAGAACCACTTCTACCCTTCCTAGTGTAGGTTGCAAGGGATTGGTTCTCATCACTGTTAATATTTACCACACCATCCATATCATCTCTAGATACTAACCAGGTCTTCTTCTGGATACAATCTATCCATAGTTAATCAAAGTATGACAACTTTTCTCATGAACAGATCCCTTGCACAAATGGATCACAAGACCTAGGAAGACCTCTCAATGCTACATTCATCAACTCATCATCTTGTACTATCTCACCAATAGTTGTGAGTTTGTAGTGTCCCCAAGATTGAACCCTTTGTAAGTCTGATGTATGAAATGAATTGTAAATATGTGTTATAGGCTGGTGATCCAAGTTTGTATAAGCCGATGGGTTTATGTGATTGTTAGGCCAGAGAGCCTAAGGGTTGGAGGCCAAGGGCCTAATTTTGTATCTATATGTATGCATCACATTAATAAAATATAAACACCGCCACGTGCAGACCGACCATGATGAATAATTGATTGGGGACTAAGCTTCCATAGAGTGGGAAAGGAATTAGGGGTTGGAAGGTGGGAAAAGGGGGCTAAGTGTTGAGCCTAGGGGCTTAAGTCTTGGGAATAATAATTTAATATTATTCCAAAAGACATGTGATTAGTATGTTATTATCCTAAGTTCTTTTGGAATGACATGTGACTTCCAAATGGAAGGAACGCGTGCTGAAGGAATGCATGCAGTTGCATGGGTGACAAGTGTCAACCCAGGCGCATGAAAATAAAAGGGTTGAGATGAGCCACGTTGGGGGTTCATCTTCCATTCCCATCGACTGCTGCGTAGGTTCCTCCTGCATTCCACCTGACTTTCTGAGTGTGAACCTGTTCGATCTCGGAAAGAGACCTCGTGTAATTCCGAAACTTTGGGAGAAGTCTGTGTTTATTTCTGGAAAGCCAAGACATCCTTTGTCTGAACAGATCGAGCCTGTGTGTGCAATCTCTGTCCCCAAGCCATGTCCATGAGACCATCCACCATTGTTGAACCTGTTGGAAAGCCCATGTCTGTTTTCCCCATTGGTTGTTGTGGCCACGTAGTGCTGGACTATGTGGGGCTTGTTGCCCAGTTGTACAAAAATCTCTCCAGGTGAGAGAGGTGATTGAGGTTGGAAGAATAGGTTGTTTTCCTGTGAGCGATTCTCTCCAGGTGAGAGAGTGCGCAGAGGAAGGAGAGAACTCCTGGAATGAACCCTGTAGCTGCCACAGAGCTCAGAGACTTCCAGTCCGGTCTGTTTCTATAACCCTAGGCAAGGGAGGTTAGCAGCCAAAGGACTGTCTAGGTGGTAGAGAAGGTGTATACTCCTGGGGTGGAACATGCATGTGGGGAAGGAGAGTCTGTGGGTAGTGAGCATGAGTGGTTCCTGGGAGAGAATTCCTTCCTTGTGACTGTGTGTTTTCCCTGTAACCTCAGCCTAGCCCAGGATTCCCTACCTTGGGAGTGGAGCTTAGTCCCAGCTCGGGGGTGACCCACTACTGAGCCGACGAGCAGTGTGGTCTAAGGCTGGGAGGTTCATGGAAGGCTTGCACTTGGTTGGTGGAACTACCACTATTTCAAAGATAAGTATGAGATGATGCTTTAATTATGTTTCTGTATCTCTGTGTATTATAATTATCATGTATTATGTTGTGCATTTGGATTAATGTTAATTCCATGGATTATTTATGTTAGTAATAATTCTTATGCTTACTCTAAGCTTAAATGTATTTCTTGCTTAAATGCATGTGGATTATATAATGCCTATATGAGTTATGTGAAAAGTGGTGTTACAACTTGGTATTAAACCGAGTAAGCCTTGGTAACAAAAAAGTGGTGTTATAGAGTTGAACATAGATCTAATTAATATTCATGAGATAACTGAGAACTATGTCATCATTGGTAATCCTGACAATCTGAAGTTGGTGCTTCAAGTGTAGCATCCTGCTAGTATTCCTGTATTGGTAAAGACCCACCAAAGCATCATACATATCCTTGGTAGTTTCTTTCTTGGCAATGTGAGTAATCATGTGGTCCTTCATAAATTCTAGCAATACCCTCCTGACCTTCAATTCCCCCTTCTACTAGATCAGTTAGGCTAGGAACCACATTCTCAACATACTCCTTGAGGTCATTCTCTTCCAATATAAGGATAACCCTTGTCTTCCAATCCTAGAAGTTGGTTTCCCCTTCCAACTTATCCTGAAGCTTCAATGTATTCACCATATTGACATACCTAGAAGAAGAAGAAGAAAAAGTACAACACTCTTCCATTGTTGTAGCCACAAAGTGTCTCAACATGATTCCTTTCTCTTCAAATCCCAAGCTCTGATACCATGTCAATTTTCACATCCAACTCTTATGTGACTAATTTCAGATTTGAAAATTTCTTCCTAGTCATCTAACTATCATTGAACAACTTTACACTGAAATTATTGACTGAAAACATTTGTAGTGGAAACAATAAGATTAGAGATAAGTCATCAATACACAAGAGACACAATAATTTTGTTCTGTAACTTTATGCAATCCTTCAAATATGAGGAACATATCCACTACTCTCAACCAATACAATATCACCAAATATGAGTATAGCCTTTTCCTTTGAAAACAAGGGAATCTGAGGCCAACCTTGTCCTTCCAATACAAAATAGAAAATCAAACCTCAATTAGATTCGGAAACTTCCTCTGCTCATGAATCTGTTGTAGACCACATGTATATCCTACTAACGTCACCTGTCATCATGTACAAATCTGTACCTATCCAAAAAACCAGATACACGATGTACCTTACTAGCAATCCACAGACATACATAGTTTTCTCTCCTGCAAACCACGTATACCATATACGTGATTCATCCTTCTGCAACCCACGTATATATGAGCTTCACCCATATTCAAATTGTGTATTGACTCAAAAAATGTGTACGGAAACGTCCATACACTTCTCTCTCTTCCAACTTCTTTATCCTAGGCCAGATTCTCCACCTTGTAGACATTCCTAGATGAGATTACCAATCCTCGTTGAAACAAGTGTAGACTCACTTATGCCAACTCCATTCTTCCACAATGATGATCTAGTTTCACAATCACATCTCTCCTTTATATAAGAGTCCATGAGTGAGTTTAGGATCCCTTCCTAAAATCAACAATTTATTAGAATCTTTTAATCCTCTTTGTGGGTGTGACACGATCACACAAACCCACAAATCCCATCAACTTTCCCATGAGTTCCTAGCCTCATTTCTAGGCTGATTTAACCAAAATGAAAGTAAAAAATGGTGCCAACAAAAATTATCACATGCCCGACACCTTGGACTCTAGTGGGAATACCTTCTGAAGCTACAAAAAATCAACAACTACAATACTTTCTATACTCCTGAATAACAGGGCTTACAACAATCCTAGGGATATCAACTTTCCTATGGATAAACTTACAACTTGAACCAACAACTTATGTGGTGTTAGTTACAACCAATCATACACCCAATGCAACACATATTCTTAATTACAACATTTGATCTTAGGTACAACAAGCATTTGAATTCTTCACAACAACACCAAGGTTACCATTTCTCCTTGCTATCAATTATATGCCCAAAATATAAGCCCAAGATATAAATCCATTTACATATCATCACCATACATACCTTCTGCCTCATATCCTCTTCAACTGACCTGCACTATAATATTATCTTTCTCCATGAACCATCTTTGGTATTATTTCTCCTCTAGAGTCGTTCACATACTACACATCTCCATTTGCATCTTCAAAATCATGATTCAATGTCTTGGATCTCCATGTTTGACCTCACTTGTCATTTGTTAGAGTATCTAATTCTAACAAAACAACTATACCCATATTGAGTTAGCTAAGCTCAATATATATAATGTAGGGCCATTAAACTCCCATTCAAACTCACGATCTAAAGAATTATAATTCAGGATTCCATACAATCCCATGTACAACAAGTCCATTCATATTCTTTTCAGACTTCTCTTCTTTGATGGAAGCTATCATACTTTTGACATAGTAGTCCTACCTCATAAGGATTTGGTGTAGATGTACGCTCAACAAGAAAGTTATATGCATATTTTTTAGATGGAGTAAGAAAAATCACACACTGTCGTACACCCTTGTAACTACACAACTTGTTATTTTGGCTTCCCTCACCCTTTATGGACCCTTTCCTCAACCCCTTCTCCAGGTTCTATCCTGTCAACAACTGATCAATTCAGTTTCACGTCAACATTTATATCTTTCCAGGTTCCTCTTTCTTTGGATAATTTCAAACAAGATAAAAATCAATGTCTCTTAGAGATGGATCTGGTCCTCAACCTCAAAATATCTTCCCTTAGGTTTCATTTGAAGAACCCTGACTTTTCCACTGCCATCTCCGACTCCTCCTATTGTCAATGGGAAACATATAAATATTTGCATGGATTTGTCATGAATGGAGGTCTGAACTTCCTGTATGGAAAACGCTCTTTATAAAAATATTCCACAACAATTAATCTACCAACTACGCAATGTTACTCTGCATGAAAATGTGGAGACAGATGGAGTATATGCTCAAATGACATTACAACCCTTAAGTGCTCAAGAGAAAAATAAACAATCTTAACTAGATCTCAATCTTTCCATGCAAAGCATACAACCAACTAATTACTTTTGTAAAATGCTAATAGTGAGCGATGCCATCACTCATCATGGGTTCTCAATTCCACCCAGTGCCAATGAAAAAAAAATTTCTCCACTGGATTTCACTCAACAACCTCCTATCCAAGAGCTTGTTGTTAGGGATCTTCATGACAATGAATGGAAATTTTGGCATATTTATCGAGGTCAACCCAAATGACAAAATCATGGCTCCTTCTCCTATGACTGTGACTCATCCATTTATTCAATTTACTACTTCCCGACTTTGGTTTTCTTGCACAATCCCTTTCCTAACAGTGACATCTCTTATCTCCTCAACAATGGCTCCATCTCGCTAGTGTGGACTCTCTCTAATATGGAAAACAAATAACTTTGACACTACTACATATCTAGCAGCAAATCAGTCTCAACCCATTACTCTCACTTACGATAATCCACTACTCTAGTCTCTCCATGTTCCTGAGCCCTCCCATAAGGGAGTCAAGCCCAATCCCGCTCTGATACCATATTAAAATGAGATAGTAGAGTTTATTACACACAAAGAATGTGCTAAGAATTCTATTGAATTAATGTAATGATACATATAAATACAACAAGATTTGTCAAGATATATAAACTAACTTGATCACTCAATCTACTAGTTGAGTGAATATCTCAACCTCACACCAATCTAGGAAGCATCTAGTTGGAGAGAATATTTCATATCCATCTAGTTCCAACAACATCCTAAAGACTATGAACAAAATCTTCTCATAGAGATGAACTCTACTGAATAATGGCAGCTAATAATCATAACAACCTCAAATATGATCACACGTAACACAAGTAGGAGTTACATATTCTAACAAATTTCTCAATGAGTCATACAAAAAATAAAAATAAAAGTCATTCCTTTTTGTGAAATAAAAAATCATCATTTCTATTAAGACATTGAATGAAAATTTTATTGATTATATACATTCTATTCAGACATTAAATGGAAATTTCATTGATCATATATACATACTATGCTTACATAATAAATGGACATATCATTTCTATTCCATTTAAAAATAATTATCAAGCTTGCATTTTGTCCCTTTCTTATTTTTTATCTCAAGCCACCCCCTTCATAAAAGTTCCATAGTGATTAACTATAAATTAGAATAAATATTTTCATTATTTATATGGAGTACTATTTATTTATTTGAATAGTTTTGTAAAATTTATCAAGTCTATTCATTCGATCTAGTAGGGCTTCATTTACCACTACCATTACTTGAGTAGGACATTTTGTGACCAATTTTAGGAATCGCGCAGGAGTAAACCACACGACAAGTCGGATGAAGTGTAGCACCCATGAAAGAAATGAAGGAAGTTAGTGCATTTTGAGGACCAACGCACATGAAAGGAGGAAGTTAGTTAGGATGTTTGTTCCATTTTGTAATGGGCTAAGACCTAATGTAAATGTATAAATATGTATGGGTTTTGGGTAGAAAATAGTCAATTTTTTTAGGAGAGTTATTTGGAGAGTATGTTATGGATGAGTGAGTTCTGAGTTGAGTATGCACTGTATGTGCGAATGAAAAGGGTATATTTAGTAGAATTGGATTATCATGTATGAGCATAGTGAACACCTTTTGTAAGAAACAATGATGAATAATAAAATAAGAAGCTCGTCGTTGTGGACGTAGCCCATTTTGGGGTGAACCACGTTAATTATGGTGTATTTTTGTTCTTTTGTGATGTGTTTGTTTATTTTTCTAGTTATTGTGTGCACTTAGTCATTGAATGATTAATATGAATACATGATATGATGGTTCTGCACACACGATGAATTGTCTAATGAATGAATGTTAGCTATACTAGTAAGAATGAATTCCTCCCTTTTGTTCATGACTGCGGAAATATGGTTCCTACAGTCCCCATAGGTAACTCACGTGAGACTTCACCTGCTTGCGGGTGATGCCGAAAGGGCCAGTATATTTAGGGATTTTTTGGTGATTTAATGTTGAACCCTAGGTCTGCCCACTACGCACCAACAAATGGTTATGATGTTGGGACTATGATCTATGACTGAGGGGAATGTGGAGACCTATTAAGGAGGATATTGGAAAATGGTTGGACACAAAGGAGATTGAGTTTGTTGTAGATTAGAACAAGAATCCATAGATCAATGAAGAAAAATGGCTACAGAGGTATGTGTTTACAGATTTGCATGAAATTTTCTTTGTTGATTTTCTAAATATTTTAACGGAGTGGATCCAGAGATTAGTTGAAAAAAACAAAATATTTCACACTAATGTTATGAAAAATTAGACTCCAGAGTTAATTAAGAAAGTCAATACTATAATTAATTGAGTATCGTGTGTAGTTGATTTCCGGTTGGATAATATACTAGGAGGTTACATTACTAAATTTTCTATAGATTGTACTCAGTCGTATAGTGTTGTTGAAAGGGAATTCTTTAAGGGACCACATGGAAGATACTTGAAGTCACTATCTACTTGGATTAAGATGTTGTTGTGTCATAAGGGGGTTATGAAGATGGAATATGATTTCAATATAAACTAAGCACTTTCACACATAAGGGGGAATGGGGGTTGACCAGGGAATGGTCTTAGTGCTACATGGAAGAATGAATGAGGAACATATGGGATGATGATGCCAAAAGAAGAAGAAGGTGTGACAGGAGAAGATATTGGGGTATTGTGCAGTGGAAAGAGGTTTCGATATATTAGGAAGAGGATTGTGGCTAATAAAGAGGAGTAGCATAGTGATTTTGAAGAAAGAGACACTGGCATAATACTCCATATCATACCATGCAAAGAATGTCATCTCAGTCTAGTAGAAGAAGATCCCACTCAGGATAGACTCTGTGTTGAACCCACAACCCCTTGTGCATCTCCAAGATCTGAATAAACTTTGTTGATTGCAGTTAGTAAGAGAGGTAAGGATAACAATCAAAATAGTGGAAGTAGTACAATAACCCAACTTCAGATAGTATAACCAAGGAGGAATATTGTGCAGAATATGATGGCGGGAGTAGATCTTGCTGGCGTCGAATTTTTCATTTGGTTCAAATATTTTTTAAAAGTCAAATGTTGGTTGTTAAGTTCTTTTTCGCTTCATGACATTCACCTATTAAAAATCTCAATAGTCTCATCATGCGAAATAGCGGGGGATGTGATGTTTTTTAAGTTACCACTTTTTATCGTTAAACGAAGGTTGTTGCTTTTTGTACCTCAGAATATCGCTCTTCGTGAGTTACAAGTCACAAGATTTACAAACCCCGATGTGTGAAGTTGCCAAGATTTTTAAAAGCTTACCTCAGGTGAAAGCTAAGAGTGAGACCATGTAAACCCCAGTTAAGTGCTATGGGGATTTCACATCTCGGCATTCACTCTCTCCTAAAACATTACCACTAAAACTCTGAAGCCATGAAACTTTTACCTAAGTAACCCAGGTTAGAGTCAGGGTTGATTAGTTTTGACCATGATTAAGTTTCTCAGGATTTCGCAACTCGGCGTACATTCCTCCCGGAAACTTTACCTTCGAAGTCCCGAGCCGCGAAGTCGCGATATAGATGAAAGCATAATTAATTAAAACACTTAATCTTAGTTACATCCTTTCTTAATTAAATCTAATCATCACAGTCTCAAGTTTTAGAGGATCGAAAGGTTAGAGTTAAAAGTGCCGATACAGTGAACGCCAAAATGTTGATTTAAATCCTGATTAAGGAAGCCAAGCCAGCATAATCAATGTTTAATGCAAATGATAATAATGCACAGTTTACGAGGTAATTTCAAATGTTCCTTACGCCAACTTGTGCCACGAACCATCGAATTTTATGGCATTAATTAGAAATAAGGCGAAACGACAAAGTAAGGATATGGTTTTTATTGCCAAAATCTCTATCTAAATATGATTGGACCATTCTGTTCGTAAGGACATCGATATGTTAAATGTTTGAATATATAGATCTTTTGCTTCCTATTTTATTCATAAAGTTCATTTCTATCCCGCAGAGAGAATTTTTTCTCAGTAAGCTAGCTTCTACATGTATATGCATTTTTATTGCAGAAGAGCTAAGTTACAATCCCCTGTCATGGCCTCGTGAAAAGCATCCAAGGAAAGCGCTGAGGTTTTAGGACAAGGTTATGATAATGTTTTAGATACTTCACCTCGGAGCATTTATTCCATACGAACCTGGTCATACATCTCAGAGGTTTTGCAATCAGATGTGGTGAACTGTTCGGACGATTCCAGTGACAATGAGAAAGATGACATGACTACCAAATACAAGATCATTTTCTAGGCAGAGATGCACAAAGTAGCGGCCAGGCCATGCCTTCTTCCTTACTATGACATGATCCGATGGGTGCTAGATCATGTAGACATCCCTACCAGAACCATCATCAACGAGCAGAAGGTCATTGTTGGGACCTTTAGACCAGAAAACTTACAGGCGATGTACAAGTTACCACCCACGTCAGACTTCACATACAATGCAGAGTTTCTAGAGGGTTTTAAACAGAAGGAATGCGAGCAATATGAGAGAAGTTTATCTGATTTGATCAAGGATTGAGTCTCACACCCAGTGAAGTTTAGGGCAGACATCAATGGAATTTATTCCATATCTTCTTTGGAACCACAGTTCAAATACATAGCGATGATGACTTGTAGATTGTAGGGGAGGGAAAACACCACACATTTTTTCCTCCCATGGGTGCCCTTGATATACTCAGTAGTATAAGGCTCTTCTTTCGATTGGGCCAAAATGTTATCAGATAGCCTGACCAATCGGATTACATAATATCGGACGTAGGAAGAGAGCAGGAAAGCTGCTTCATTTTTTATGTCCGCATTGTTAGAAAACAAGACCGTGGAGAAATAAAATAAAACAAATGCAGAAACAAAACACAGAAGACACATAATACAAGAGAGACATAGATTTACGTGGTTCACCCAGTGTGGGCTGCGTCCATTAAAGAAATTGCCAGGTCCTTCCTTTATTATTATCTAGCAAATGAAGGGATACAACCTACAACAAAACCCGCTGTAACTTCCTCTTCTTTCTCTCACAGTATCCTCTCTCAGAATACAATATTC
>JASDQU010371828.1:19132-41995 GCA_032191745.1 Picea mariana | reverse complement strand
ACTCTCCTCTTCTATAATTGAGGTCTTATTTGACATTTTGAGGAAGGATGGGTGTATTTATCATCCAACCCTTCACTTAATCATGACCACAAGCGGGATATTTCTCCCTTGTTTTCGTATCTAGATCCTCATGGAAACCAAGGGTGTTTTCTTTGGGTTTGACATTGGCATAGAATGTGTGGAGTTACTTTTTGGTGGTTGTTGGCGATTTTTTTCTTTTCCACTTGCACAGACCTCTCTATATATTTGACTTGTTGTGTTGGGATTTTTTGGAAAAAAAGGTTTCATTATGTCATGGTTATTTATCCCTCTATTTTCTGTATCATTTCTTCTAGTGTTCTTTTTTGGGATCAATGCACTTATATCAAATCAATCGACGTTTCTATTAAAAAAAATAACAATGCACATACTCATCATCAATATTATTATCATGTGTGAGTTTAATGGTTGACCACAATGCCATCAATATTATTATCATGTGTGAATTTAATGGTTGACCACAAAGGTTGGATTCTTTGAGAACTTCAAACAACTTTGGTTATCACAATGAATAACAGTGGAATCGAGCACATGCCCAAATAAATATGCAAGGAGCTTGCAAAGTCATTCTGCTTCACAGAATACCACACTCAATGTAATGTACTTTGCTTCTGTGGTGCTCATAGAGATAGAAGTTTGTTTCTTGCTACACCAGGAAACCATGGTAGATCCCAAAGTGAAGCAACACCCGAAGGTGCTCTTCATGTCCACTGCGCTCCGTGCACAATCAGAGTTAGTATATCCATGCAATATCATGTCAATACTTGAAGTATATATTATACCAATTCCAACTATATATGCCTCATAGGTATCTCAACACATGCTTCGCAACAATCCAGTGGGTCTATCTTAGTTGACTCATAAAATGGCTAAGTGCACTCACTGCATAGAAAATATCCGGTCTAGTGTTAACCATATACATCAATGATCCAATGAACTTTATGTACAGGGTCATATCTATCTCGTCGGAATTAGAAGAAGACACACTTAGTTTCTTCAGATTCGTCACCATTGGTGTAGCCATGGGATTATATTTCATCATCCCAAACTTCTTCAATATCTCAACTATGTACTTCCTCTAACTTAGGAAGATCTCATCAATTCTCTGCCACACATCTAGTCCCAAGAAGTAGTGCATCATACCATGGTCCTTTATCTCAAACTCAGAGGCCAACACATACTTTCATTCAACAAAAAGGCTCTATGTACCGGTGAAGAGTAAATCATCAACATAGAGGACCAAAATCAAGGACTTGCCATTAAAAGTATTGTAGTATAGGTTGGGATCAATGAAACTTTTTATGAAGCCCAAACTCATCAGGTGTCCATCAATCCTCGCATACCAAGCTCGAGGTGCTTGCTTGATTCCATACAGGGCCTTCTTCAACTTGCACACATGAGACTGCTTCTTGTGTATCATGAAACCATATGGATGCTCAATGTATACTCCTTCCTCAATATCTCCATTGAGAAAGGTTGTCTTCACATCCATTTGATGTAGTCTCCAACCCATGTATGCTGCAAGGGAATTTGGAAATAATCATCCAAATAATAGTGGATCGAGCAACAAGAGCAATTGTCTCCTCATAATTTATTCCCTCCACATGAGAGAATCCTCTAGCAACAAATCCCACTTTGTGCTTCTCGATGCTCCAGTCAGCTATGTGTTTGATCTTATATATCCACTTGGAAGTCATTACAGACTTCCCCTCAGGTCTCGAAAAAATATCACACACATCATTATTCATGATGGACTGATACTCCTCCATCATGACATATCTCCATACTCGCTGACTAGATTCCTCCTCAGAACATGAATGCTTAGAATAAATTATGTGGCTCATAGTTGTTGCATAGCACGAATCTCTCTGAGGTCTCTTTCTCTCTTGTAAGTTACCACAAAGAGATGCATTTCCTTCTGCCTCCTGTAGAGTCTGATAAGCCCATGCAGGTCTCTTCCGACCTACGACAATATCTCCGGGAACATCAACTAGAGATACAAGATCAACGAGATCAATTGGATCAATAGGCTCAATTGTCTCCCTCTAAACTGCTCGAGGGAGAGGGGGAGAAGGCACCATATCTTCCTGTATCTCACTATCAATATCCATGTGAGATCCTCTAGATCTCCTGAAGGCTACCTCCTCCTCAAAAGTAACATCACTACTCACTTCAATCTGTCTCTGACCAGGGATGTAGATCCAATATGCCTTTGAAGACTCACTGTACCCCACAAATGTATGCTTTCTTCCTGAAGGGTCTATCTAGGTCTTTTTCTCCTTAGGTACGTGAATGTATATTGGACACCCAAATATCTTGAAGGTTCCAACCTCAGGATTCACTCTGGTGAAAGCATCCTCGAGAGTCATGTTCCTCAAATTCTTATGAGGACTTCTATTCTGAACATACAATGCATTCATGGATGTAGTTGATGCACACAAGACTTGAGATAGCTCATCCTATAAGGGGTGGTCAGTCCCTTGGGGTTGATCAAGCTAGTCATCTTGTATCATATTTGACGTATAGAGGTTTCCTCATGAAACCAATGTCTAAGACATATCGAAGTTCCCTCATGGAACCCATGTCTCATATGACATATCAAGGTTTCCTTGTGAAACCAATGTTTTGGTTCCTTCATATGACCATCTAAGGCATGTCAGGATGAAGTCTACATTTCCTCCTACTAGTCCATACAAGACCCTCTAGGGAGAATGTCTCATGATGTTGCCTCAAACATCAACACATTGAAACAAGCTTCATGTGATCTCGACTAAGAGGGTTTTGCATTGCTTCTCATGTCCATCTTGATCAATCGACACCAAATACTCAAGTTGATCTCGCCAAATGTGAAAGAAATTCTGCAACATGCACCCATGTCCAACTCAGCACAAATCAATCCCAATTAAACCAATATGGTTTCTTGGGATTATACCTCTCATCCTACAATATATGATCCATTGGCATTAGATGCATGAATGATCCATATGAAGAGATATCCACTCACCTTCAATGCAAGAGCTCTCTTATGAGTTTGATATTTTGAAAGAACGACAAGGCTTTCAAACGAAACATATCGTGCCCTCGCTCCCCTCTATGTGCAGTCAATATAGAAAATGCAATTCAAATGAACAAAACATGTCCGGAATCGAGGGGATTTTTAACCAGGGGAATCTCTTGCCTAAGACACGCGTGGTGGTGGCATACATACATTTCAACAACGAGATGCCTTTCACTTTCATTTTAAATACATCGTCGTTGTTCCACATGCTAACGACGACCCGTGAGCTAGGAAAAATTGACAGAACATGATTTCACGTTCTGCAAGCTTGACCCATCTTCATTTCTGGGAAGGGGGGACCCATGTCCCCAGACTCAGTTTATTGTTCACCACTGCTTCAATGTATGTGGGAAATAATTCTCTGGTTCCAAGTCTATGCATGTATAAATCTTCGGTCTCTTTAATGTCGAGCTTCAAGATTTTAATACTCGATGTCGTTCGTAGAACTTGTTGTTCATCTCGGGATCAAATATCTCGAGGCTCATGTAGGTTAATGTCCCAATGCATGAATCGTACGAGTTGCTGTGCTTGGACGAATTTGACAGAATCTGGCTCACAATGATGTCTGTGGTATTGACCTCCAGCCCATTTTTTAGCAGAATATTAGAAGGCTTGATGTCTCCGTGCACAGTTATGTTAGGATGGAGATACTTGACACTGCGCAGGACCTTCCTGGCACGAGGAAGGGCTCGTTCATCTGGAGGTCGCACTTGTCGAGAAAGCCTTTGTCCATGTATTCCATAAAAAATCGTCTTCAACATCTCTGGCTGCCACGGATGTCCCGAGTGTTGATGGCAAAGGCAACGGGACGACAACACTTCTCGACGTGGGGCGGGATGGAATTTGGAGTCTCAGTGATCGGTACGTGAGGGTACGGGAACGTCTCTATTGGAATGCTCACGAACTCTATGTAACCAAGGCAGAGCACATATGAGCCCTTGGATTCTAGCATTCCCAATTTATAGATTCAGGGTATGTTGGGACTCAACTTTGTCTACATCATTCTCAGGATCAGAACTGCCACTTTCTCAAGCCCATAACATGACATAATCAGCATTAATTTTGAATCCCATAGTTGGAAACAATGGATACACATTCCATGAATATGAATCTGGGAAGATGCAAGCTATCTTTTTTTATTTCCCTGAGTCTCTCATGAGCAAGTTGAGTCCTCTAATACTATGTTGAATTTTTATGTGAGATGATATGTGAGATAATAACTATTTATTTATTATATATATTTATACCTTGTATTATATATATATATATATATATAATATGTTATAAAACATTTTTTCATTTGTACAAGTCATCCACACCAATGCTTATAAACTGAGACATTTTTTCATTTGCCCAAGTCACTCACACCAATGCTTATAAAGTGAATTTATTGATATTAAAAAATATATATAATTCAAAATTAAACCTCAAAAAACAATAATAATTAATTCAAAAAAGTTCAAAGTTCAAATATTTATATATTACATGATATATATTTGTTTTCAAGGAAAAATATATAATTGATTCTTGTAAACTAGGAATGCTATTTACTATAAAACTATCACAAATCATTTAAAAACCATCTAAAATGGCCTTGGAATCATAGAATCTCCACTATCGAGTGAGTGAGCCATTTTCCTTTCAAAAAGATTAAGAATCTGCCTCACTATTATAGATTATAATTTTCAACATGAGCCACTAGGCTATGATGTTATGGGGACATATGCTAAAGACATCTAAGTGATTGGGCTGGATCCTAATCACACAATTTCTCAAGGATAAACATCCTATACTAAGATCCATTTATGGAACTAAATAGATTTGTTCTTATTAAACAAGAAGAAATAGTTAGTAAATTTGTAATTAATTAATTTAAGTTGAAATCCAAACCATCAAAAAGGAATATCTAAGGGAGAAATCCAAAATGATAAAAAATGAAAATCATGTTGCTTCAAATTTGAGGGACCAAATGGAAGATAATGGTAGAATTTGGTGTATCTCCATGCTGGTAGTTGAGATAATGAGCGTATAATGCTCTTTTCTTTCTTTTTCAATTTTAGTGTAAAGTTACTAAGTCACGGCACTTTTATATTCAAAATTCGTTGTCACCTTGGGCTGTCAAAACCATTTTCCTTATGCATTAAATGTCATGTGCCCTTTAGGAAAAGAAAATTAATGACATGCACCTAACTTATAGGTAAAACATGTAGTTGTCTATCATTGTCTACAGAGAGACAATTGACAATTGAGATTCTATAAGATTTTATATTGAAATTATAAACATTGACCAAATTTTTTCTGTATAATAAATCTTATATTGAAATTATAAACGTTGACCAAATTTTTACTGTATAATATACCGCCGAGAGGTATTTTCTACACGATATTTCACGGAGTGCCTTTCATTGACAAAATAAGTATTCAATTTACAAATGTATATAACTTATACATTATTGTTTTAATTATTTTTTCTAATTTTTTTTATGTTTTGGTTTTTTAATTGAAATCTGGTTATATATAACTTATACATTGTTGTTTTAATATTTTTTTCTAATTTTTTTATGTTTTGGTTTTTTAATTAAAATTTGATCATATAAATTTAGATAAAATTACAATTTTTTGTTATATTTTTTCTATTTTTATTTATGTTTTGTTTTTTTAATTAAAATCAAAATTACAATTTTTTGTTATTTAAATTTCATATATAAATACATAAATAAATTCAATTTACTGAAAAATCTTTAATCTAATAAGATATGAGATTCATAACCTGATTTCTGTGTATAATAAAATGAATGCTGTAATCGAATACCCTGAATAAATTAGATAATTAGGGTAAACTAAATGAGGATGAGGTAACTATACCTTAAATGTAAACTAAAGTAGATTCAAGCCCACCTTTCCACGGATTAATTAAAAAAGGAATTTCTGCAGTCCATGTAAATAATAATGCCATGTACATCAGCAATAAAGTTTGTGTGATTTGCATTTTCACCAATTTTTTTTTGGTAGTTTTGGTACAGAAATATAAAATATGTTTCTTCTTAAACAAGTAAACCTAGACCTATGGTTTCTTTCCAGAGATACTAGTAGGGAATTGTAATATGATTTTGGACTTAGTTGACTGTTTAATGCTGTTCATATGGTGGAAAAATCTATGAAGTGGTTAGATAGTCAAAGGAAGCTAGTCACCTAAGCCCGCTTGAAAAGGTATACAAGGTCCGGAGGAGCGTCCCCCGCTCCCACACTTCAGAAGTTTGAATTTTCCGCACCCAAATGTGTTAGGTGTGAAGGACGTGGAGCGTCTTTGGAGGGACGCGCCCGGTCAAAGAAGCATAACTATGGGGCAGCGTCCTCCATCGCGATGAGCGAATATGCAGAAAATTTTATGGAGTGGACTTTTCGTGGACTCATGTCACGAGGTGTTATGAAAAATCGATTTCATACATTTAGGATTGTTGTTTATGGATAAATGTGAGGATGTTATAATAATGTTTATTCGAGAGTTGAACTTTTTTTGTTTAGGAAAAGGGTTTTAATACAGTTTAAGTGGGTCTAATGGTTAAGAACATGTGTTTCCTCTTAAGAGGTTACAAGTTCAAGTTCAGAGGGGGGTGGGGTATGTATATCTCCGTAGATTTTACCAGTCAAATCGTTGGGAGGAGGGGGTCCATTGTCCCACAAACAAGGGGGTCTCATATGAGGGGAGGGGTTCCCTTATTCCATAAACAAGGGGGTCTCAAAAACAGATTATTATTATTATAATAAATATTTGAACTTTGAATTTTTTTTGAATTAATTATTATTATTTTTTTAGGTTTAATCTTGAATTATAATTTTTCCTCCATATCAATAAACTCAGTTTATAAGCACTGGTGTGGGTGACTTGTGCAAATGGCCAATGTTCACAGCTCAAAGTTTGAAGTGGAAAAGTTCAGTGGAAAAAACAATTTTGAGCTTTGAAAACTCAAGATGCATGATCTGCTAGTGCAACAAGGGTTGCAAAGGGTGCTAGCGGGTAGGATAAAGAAACTAGAAAGCATGACAAATGAGGAATGGGAAGAACTGGACGCAAAACCACTCAGTACCATTCATTTATGACTGGCAGATGCAGCTCTGTTTAATATCGTAGGAGAGGATACACCAATAGGCTTATGGAGCAAGTTGGAAATTATGTATACGACGAAGTCCTTGACGAGCATAATTTTCTAGAAGAAGAAATTATACAGTTTGTGAAAGAAAGAAGGTACGAGAGTTGTTGACCATTTAAATACCTTTAATACCCTTATAGTTCAATTGACTAGTATGGAAGTTAAATTCGAAGATGCAAATAAGGCTATTACACTATGTGCTCACTTCCCGAGTCTTGGGATAATCTAGTCACCTCTATTAGCTTTAGCTCAACAAAGGTTTTAGATTATGATTATGTTGTGGAAGCTTTGTTGGTTGAGAAGATGAGGATAAAATCTAGTCAAGAAGCCTCAAATTCAGAGGCGATGCTGGTTAGAGGTCGACCCAAAGAAAAAGACCATAATCAGAGAAGCTCTTCACGATCTAAGTCAAGAGGCAGAAAGGGTAGAGCAAAATGCTGGTACTGTGGAAAAATAGGGCATCTCAAGATAGACTGTTGGAGAAGAAAATAATCCGAAGAGAAATTTACAAAGGAAGCAAATTTGGCTGTAACAAATTCAGGGATGACTGATGAAGTTTTATTTTTTTCTAGTAGCTTACAATAGCAGGAAGAATGTAGTTAGATTTGGGTGCCTCCCATCACATGTGCTCACATAGAAACTGGTTTATTTCTTACCAATACGTTGATGAGGGTGTAGTGTTTATGTGAAATGGTTTTCCGTGTAAAAATGTTGGGGTTGGCAGTATTAGAATTAGGATGTTTGATGGTATTGTTAGAGAACTAATGGATGTTAGACATGTACCTAAGCTTAAATCAAATTTGATTTCATTAATGGTTTTGGATTTTGGTGGATATAAGTATACTAGTCAAGGTGGAGCACTCAAAGTGTCAAAAAGAAGTTTAGTAGTGATGAAGGCAACATAGGTTGATAACCTTGATAAACTTGAAGGCAATACTAAAGTGGCATCTAAGGTGACATATGTCTTTTTGTTTATGGAAGAAGCAACAAGGTCATATGAGCAAGAAAGAGTTGTAGAGTTGTAAGTTTATTCTAGACTTAGGATCTTTGTTTTTTATTTTTTGCTTCTTTTATATCTCTACAAGTTATGATGGTGTAAAGGGATGTAATGTGTGGAATTCTACTGCCCACTAGATCGTCATTAATAGAGATATAATATGTATGGAACAACCATAAGGGTTAGTTCAAAATCACAACGATAGATTTCTTTGCATGCTCAAGGATTCATTGTATGGCCTATTGGTACCCAGAAAATTGTACAAGAGGCTTGAATCTTTCATGGTGAGGAAATATTTTTCAAGGGGTAAGTATGTCTATTCTGTTAATAGTACATTCACTATCCTGAGGTTATTTGTTGATGATATGCTTGTTGCAAGCCGAAGCATGGTTGAGATTAGTAAGATCAAAATTCATTTCGACATGACATTTCAGATGAAGGATCAAGGCGCAACAAAAAAAATTTTGAGCACAGAAGTACACAGAGACAATATACATGGTAAGTTTTGGTTGAAGTTCAGTATGAACATTCTGAAACATGTTAATATCCATGTTTCTTTCCATACTAAGTTTTCTTCAAGCTTAGGTTATGTTTATATAGAAGAAAAGGTTATATCTCCTATATCGTGTGCCATTACAGTAGGAGGTTTGTTGGATGCGATGGAAAATTCAGGTGGAGCAGTGAAATGGGTGCTTTAGAGTTTGAGAGGCACAAGTGTCACCTATAATGATTACAGTGAGTTAATATGTGATAATTGTAATCGTACACAGGTTCACGAAACCAATTTTATTAGAGAAGTTGCAGTGGTGCATGACTTCTCTTGGCTTGCAACATAGGTGATGAATAAATTGGACAATAATATTTAGGTAAATTGTTTTCAAGGTGGAGATTATTGAGATATGCCAACCAATTTACACACCTATTAGGTATCAGGCATATTTTATGGCCCCTTTGATTCTGTATTTAATTGGAATTGGATCAAATCAACTAGAATTAGAATAGGGATAGGAGCACATTAATTGTAAGCCTGTAGAGACAAAGTGTCTTGAGAGAGATTGTGTGTGATAACATATTTATTTATTTTAAATTTTGAAGTTTATTTTTTTTTTTAAAGTGTATTACTATTTAATAGAGAAATTTAGATTTATTTAGTTTTTTTTGACCAATCATAAAATAAAATAAAATAGATTTGCACTCTGTTTAACCTACCTATCTATCGCTATACATTCTGAATCATACAATATTATATGTCAACTTTGAAAACGTTGATAGGAGTGTGAAATGGGGTTGGAAAACAWGAAAGAATAAGTGCGAAGTCACATTGATAATGAGTTTCAGAACAATAATTACATGTATACGAATTTCAAGCCTGGCCATTAACAAAGAAGCTCCCGTCAGTGTCATGATCAAAGAAACATTTTATTTCAATCTTTACTCGCTAAAATTAATGTTGGAACAAATTATTTTCTCATAAAAATTGCAGGAATTATAATCTTATATTCGTTTGAAACAAAATAAATTGCAGGAATTATAATCTTATATTCGTCTGAAACTAAATAAACTGCTACTTACTTTTATCGATCTACGTCGGGTGAATGTATAAAAAACTTCCTCCACCAATAGAGGGTTTAAACGAATATTTCAATATTCTCCAGCAAAACTACATTTACAACAAACATAGGAATGGCTATGAATAAAGCATATCAATATCAGCGTGTACGTACAAAAAGGGTGTAGAATCCACTGTCACAACGAACCTTTTAGACGATCCCTCGATTTTTTATTTTGTTGTGGGTGTCTTCAATTCTTGGTTTCTTCGTGAAAATTTAGTCGAATCTTAATGGAAACGACAATGAAAAGGAAATGGTTTACATAGTATTGCGTTGAAGCGCAGAGGAACTAAAAGGTAGGTACCTTAAAATTTTAGTACGTGTTATATATAGTTGGAGAGAATCTTTCACATCCAACAAGTTCCAACAATCTCCTAAAGACTATGAAGAGATTATTCTGGTAAAGATGAACTCTACCTAATAATGACTAATAATCATAACAATCTCAAATATGATGAAACATAATACAAGTAGGAGTTAAACATACTCTAACACTCCCCCTTAACTACTACTTGTGGTCTTCATTAACACCTTCTTTGTTGCAGCACATGCTTCACTAAGAACCTCCTGATTAGCATGGTCCAACATGGTACCTACATTTCATAACCCAATCATACATGCATCACCAAACTGTCAATGTCCATATAAAGGAACAACCATCCATCAGAATGCATGGGTCATTGACCGCTTAACCATCGGTCTAATAGGATGCCCTACATGTACATGGTTCATTTAACCTATTGATGAGCTTCCCATGAATGTAAAACTTCACCTCCCAAAGTATAAAACCAATAACATGGTCCACCCCTAGTGTTAAAGAACTCCATCGTAGAGGCTATTACATTATAACAATAAGTTATCCAAATCATCACACATACATGACAAAGGGGTGAGTATGTCTATCCATGTATTACAACAATATGCACTTTACATTTTACATAAATAAATATCGGTACATACTCCACGCATACTAGTTATACACTCAAACTTTCAAGGACCACTATATAGAATATGCCATTATAGAATTGCTACAAATACAATGTGTGACTCATAGTAACATATGATCTTGAGTCTATTTTATTCATCTTCACACAAATTTTACCTTTATTGTCCACCATCATTTGACTTTCGTTGTTGCCATCTTCATTGTTATCTCACCATTGTCATAAGAACTATTACCATCTTCCCATGGAGTAAGATTTCTTCACTATGGGCTTCATCCTCAAAGTTTCTACTTCTTCTTCTTGTACCTGCAAACAATTGATCATTGATGTTCATGTAAAAAGAAAGCCATCTACCAAGATACATGGGTACCATCTGATGTATTCGCCAGTTCTATAGGAATCCTTTTCACCTACATGCTTCATCAACACATTAAACTCTCCCTTAATAATACCTTGGTCCATCACACTCTTAGATTACTCCATCTCACATTCCCCCCCTTAAATAGAAGATTCAACTTCTCTGACTCTACATCAAGCTAGAATATAAGTACACCTGCCACCCTGATACATACCTAGTGGTTAATTCCACAAATTGATGCCACATCCTCTTTATGCATAAGAGGGGTACACACTACATCATTACATGTGCTACCACACTAATACATGTAGATCTGACTCAAAAGGGATTAAAAAACACCATGCGCTACTGTCAATTTTCACATGCAACTCTTGTGTGACTAATTTCAGATATGAAAATTGCTTCCTAGTGATCTAACTATCACTAAACAACTTTACACTGAAATTTTTGACTAAAAACATATGTAGCGAAAACAACAAGATCATAGATGAATTAATAATACAAAAGTGACAGAATAATTATGTTCTGTAACTTTATCCAATCCTTCAAATCTGAAGACAAAACTAGTCCTCTCAACCAGTACAATATCACCAAATATGAGGACAACCTTGTCCTTCCAAAACAAGAGAATCCGAGGACAACCTTGTCATTCCAATACAAAATAAAAATCCAAACCACAACTATATTCAGAAATCTCCTCTACTCACGAATTTGTTGTAGAGCACATATACAGCTTATTGATGTCACTTGTCATCCTGTATGGATTTGTACCTTCTTAGAAAAATAGATACGTTATTCACCATACTGGAAACCCACGGACATATGTAGTTTTCTCTCTTGCAAATTGTGTATACCCTATACATGATTCGTCATTTTGCAACCCATGTATCCATCTGCAAACTGTGTACATACTCAAAAAACTTGTATGGACATCTCCATACACTTCACTCTCTGCCAACTCCTTTCTCTTAGGCCATATTCTCCACCTTGCATACTTTCCTAATTGAGATTACCAATCCTCCTTGACACAACTGCAGACTCACTTATGCCAACTCCATTCTTCCACAATGATGATCTAATGTCACAATGACATCTCTCCTTTATATAGGAGTCCAATGAGTGAGTTTAGGAGCCCTTCCTAAACTCAACAATTTATTAAAATATTTTAATCCTCTTTGTTGGTGTGGCACCCCGACAGAAACCCACAAAGGCCATCAACTTTCCCATGAGGCCCTAGCCTCATTTTTAGGTCAATTTCATTGAAACCAAAGTCAAAATTGGTGCCAATGAAAATTCCTACATGCCTCACACCTTGGATTCTAGTGGGAATACCTCCCAAAGCTACAATCATTAAACACTCCCTCTTAGCGAGGGATGTATCTCATCCACCAACATCTAGATGCACCACTCTTGCACATAGTAGATATAGCTCTAGATCTACCACTTCATCTGTACTCCAATATTCCAAACTGACTAATTCATATGTCACTATGGAAAATGGGTCCTCGAATAATATCAAAATAAGTTCTACTATAAATTTTGTTTGACTAGCCACATCCTTGGTCACTGGAACATATCCAAATATCCATTAAGTCTTAATGACTACATCCATGGTCACTGGAGCACATCCTACTGTCTGACCTCTCTAACTGGACACATCCTCGGTCACTAAGACAAAGTATGATTGATTGGTTGCATCCTCGATCACTAAGGAAAATCATGTTGTGTAATCTGCCTCACTGGATACTCCCTTTGTGACTGAAACAAATCTTACTCCCTAGTGCTCCTAACTGGTTGCCTCCTCTGCCATTGTAGAAAATCCTGCTGAGACGAGTGTATTATCCATGGAGGTCTCACATGCCCTATAAGCCTCCTCCCTATGAAGATCCTATATGGCATCCTCAACCCATGAAACATGTCTGTTAATCTTGGAATATGTCTCTCTCCCAACTGAACCTAAGGGGTTAATCCCTCTAGATGATCATCTCTCCCTCTGAACCACTAACTCACCCTAAGTTGAGGCTCACTCTGATATCACAAGATCCGAGAAGGAAGATAAGTCTCCCAGGACTATGTAGNCATCCTCAACCCATGAAACATGTCTGTTAATCTTGGAATATGTCTCTCTCCCAACTGAACCTAAGGGGTTAATCCCTCTAGATGATCATCTCTCCCTCTGAACCACTAACTCACCCTAAGTTGAGGCTCACTCTGATATCACATGCTCCTCCTTAAACTTGACTCCCTATGAGTCTACACATCCCCTATGGCCATATGCTCCCTATCCACTTCCCTCTACATAGTCCTGGGAGACTTATCTTCCTTCTCGGATCTTGAGGGATGACTCCCTCTAAACTCTAGCTCCCTCTAAGCTTGTACTACTAGTGGGGTCACTTGTCTCACCACTCATGGAGCCACCTTCTCCTCTTCATCTATCTCTCTTCTTCTTTTGGTCACAAGACTCATAGGTTGGCCCCTTAGCCTATATAGGTTTCCCTCCCTAACTCCAAGAACCACTGTTGATCTGAAGTTAGACTGTCTGGGAACAAGCATTACCTACCCATCTTGAAAAAATACATGATATCCCTTCCTCTCAATCTTTTAGACTAAGAGGATAATCCTCTTAAGTTATGGCACCCACAACACATTCGACACCCTCAATATCTCTCCTAAGTCTAATCAAAATGATATATCATTGGATTCTCATATTGAATGCTTGGCTCCCATACCAATCTCCACATACAAGTTTGTGCTAGTCTCTGTGAGAGTGTCAAACAACTCTCTATCACCTATCATATGGAAAGATGATCTGCTATCCACCAACCATCTCTCCCTATTGGATACAATACCTAAAATATAGGAGACCAACAAGACCTCCCTTTGGATCCTGTATGAAACCTCAACAACCTCTGTTGATGTGTGTTTTCTTCTTCCTCTTCCCCTCCAGTGTGGACACTGTGAAGCATAGTGCCCAAAATAATGACACTCAAAACATCTGATCTTACTAAGATCCTTCTTCCATCTCAGCTCTAGAGACACTTCCCTCTCAGGAGAATCCCTTCTCCCTGATGAACCTCTTCTATTTGGAGAACCACTTCTACCCTTCCTAGTGTAGGTTGCAAGGGTTTGGTTCTCATCACTGTTAATATTTACCACACCATCCATATCATCTCTAGATACTAACCAAGTCTTCTCCTGGATACAATCTATCTGTAGTCAATCAAAGTATGGAAACTTTTCTCATGCATAGATCCCCTGCACAAATGGATCCCAAGACCTAGGAAGACCTCTCAATGCTACATTCATCAACTCATTAGCATGCACTGTCTCACCAATAGTTGTGAGTTGATCATAGATTTAATTAATATTCATGAGATAACTAAGAACTATGTCATCATTGATAATCCTGACAATCTGAAGTTGGTGCTTCAAGTGTAGCATCCTACTAGTATTCCTATATTGGTAAAGACCCAACAAAGTATCATGCATATCCTTGGTAGTTTCTTTCTCGGCAATGTGAGTAATCATGTGGTCCTTCATAAATTATAGCAATACCCTCCTGACCTTCAATTCCCTCTTCTCGTGGAATGCCAAATCTACTAGATCAGTTGGGCTAGGAACTACATTCTCAACATACTCCTTGAGGTCATTCTCTTCCAATATAAGGATAACCCTTGTCTTCCAATCCTAGAAGTTGGTTTCCCCTTCCAACTTATCCTCAAGCTTCAATGTATTCACCAAATTGACATACCTAGAAGAAGAAGAAGAAGAAGAAGTACAACACTCTTCCAGTGTTGTAGCCACAAAGTGTCTCAACATGATTCCCTTCTCTTCAAATCCCAAGCTCTGATACCATGTCAATTTTCACATCCAACTCTTATGTGACTAATTTCAGATCTGAAAATTGCTTTCTAGTCATCTAACTATCATTAAACAACTTTACACTGAAATTATTGACTGAAAACATTTGTAGTGGAAACAACAAGATTAGAGATAAGTCATCAATACACAAGAGACATAATAATTTTGTTCTGTAACTTTATGCAATCCTTAAAATGTGAGGAACATAACCAGTGCTCTCAACCAATACAATATCACCAAATATGAGTATATCCTTTTCCTTTGAAAACAAGGGAATTTGAGGCCAACCTTGTCCTTCCAATACAAAATAGAAAATCAAACCTCAATTAGATTCGGAAACTTCCTCTGCTCATGAATCTGTTGTAGACCACATGTATATCCTACTAACATCACCTGTCATCCTATACAGATCTGTACCTGTCCAAAAAACCATATACACGATGTACCTTACTAGCAACCCACAGACATACACAGTTTTCTCTCCTGCAAACCACGTATACCATATACGTGATTCATCCTTCTGCAACCCACATATATATGAGCTTCACCCATATTCAAATTGTGTATTGACTCAAAAAATGTGTACGGAATCGTCCATACACTTCTCTCTCTTCCACCTTCTTTATCCTAGGCTAGATTCTCCACCTTGTAGACATTCCTAGCTGAGATTACCAATCCTTGCTGAAACAAGTGTAGACTCACTTATGCCAACTCCATTCTTCCACAATGATGATCTAGTTTCACAATCACATCTCTCCTTTATATAAGAGTCCAATGAGTGAGTTTAGGATCCCTTCCTAAAATCAACAATTTATTAGAATCTTTTAATCCTCTTTGTGGGTGTGACACGACCACACAAACCCACAAATCCCATCAACTTTCCCATGAGTCCCTAGCCTCATTTCTAGGCTGATTTAACCAAAATGAAAGTCAAAACTTGTGCCAACAAAAATTATCACATGCCCGACACCTTGGACTCTAGTGGGAATACCTCCCAAAGCTACAAAAAATCAACAACTACAATGCTGCCTATACTCCTGAATAATAGGGCTTACAACAATCCTAGGGAAATCAACTTTCCTATGGATAAGCTTACAACTTGAACCAACAACTTATGTGGTGTTAGTTACAACCAATCATACACCCAATGCAACACATATTCTTAATTACAACATTTGATCTTAGGTACAACAAGCATTTGAATTCTTCACAACAACACCAAGGTTACCATTTGTCCTTGCTATCAATTATATGCCCAAAATATAATCCCAAGATATAAATCCATTCACATATCATCACCATACATACCTTCTGCCTCATATCCTCTTCAACTGACCTGCACTATAATATTATCTTTCTCCATGAACCATCTTGTTATTATTTCTCCTCTAGAGTCATTCACATACTATGCATCTTCATTTGCATCTTCAAAATCATGATTCAATGTCTTGGCTCTCCATGTTTGACCTCACTTGTTGTTTGTTAGAGTATCTAATTCTAACAAAACAACTATACCCGTATTGAGTTAGCTAAGCTCAATAGATATAATGTAGGGCCATTAAACTCCCATTCAAACTCATGATCTAAAGAATTGTAATTCATGATTCCATACAATCCCATGGACAACAAGTACATTCATATTCTTTTCAGACTTCTCTTCTTTGATGGAAGCTATCATACTTTTGACATAGTAGTCCTACCTCATAAGGATTTGGTGTAGATGTATGCTCAACAAGAAAGTTGTATGCATATTTTTTAGATGGAGTAAGAATAAGCATACATTGTCACACACCCTTGTAACTACACAACTTGTTCTTTTGGCTTCCCTCACCCTTTATGCACCCTTTCCTCAACCCCTTCTCCAGGTTTTATCCTGTCAACAACTCATCAATTTAGTTTCACGTCAACATTTATATCTTTTCAGGTTCCTCTTTCTTTGGATAATTTCCAACAAGATAAAAATCAATGTCTCTTAGAGATGGATCTGGTCCTCAACCTCAAAATATCTTCCCTTAGGTTTCATTTGAAGAACCCTGACTTTTCCACTGCCATCTCTGACTCCTCCTATTGTCAATGGGAAACATATAAATCTTTGCATGGATTTCTCATGGACGGAGGTCTGAACTTCCGGTATGGAAAACGTTCTTTATAAAAATATTCCACCACAATTAATCTACCAACTACACAATGTTACTCTGCATGAAAATGTGGAGACAGATGGAGTATATGCTCAAATGACATTACAACCCTTAAGTGCTCAAGAGAAAAATAAACAATCTTAACTAGCTCTCAATCTTTCCATGCAAATCATACAACCAACTAATTACTTTTGTAAAATGCTAATAGCAAGCGATGCCATCACTCATTGTGGATTCTCAATTCCACCCAGTGCCACTGGAAAAAAAATCCTCCACTGGATTTCACTCAACAACCTCCTATCCAAGAGCTTGTTGTTAGGGATCTTCATGACAATGAATGGAAATTTTGGCATATTTATTGGGGTCAACCCAAACGACAAAATCATGGCTCCCTCTCCTATGACTATGACTCATCCATTTATTCAATCGATCGCTTCCCGACTTTGGTTTTCTTGCATGATCCCTTTCCTAATAGTGACATCTCTTAGCTCCTCAACAATGGCTCCATCTCGCTAGTGGGGACTCTCTCTAATATGGAAAACAAATAACTCTCACACTACTACATATCTAGCAGCAAATCAGTCTCAACCCATTACTCTCACTTATGATAATCCACTACTCTAGTCTCTCCATGTTCCTGATCCCTCCCATAAGGGAGTCAAGCCCAATCCCGCTCTGATACCATATTAAAATGAGATAGTAGAGTTTATTACACACAAAGAATGTGTTGAGAATTCTATTGAATTAATGTAATGATACATATAAATACAACAAGATTTGTCAAGATATATAAACTACCTTGATCACTCAATCTACTAGTTGAGTGAATATCTCAACCTCACACCAATCTAGGAAGCATCTAGTTGGAGAGAATATTTCATATCCATCTAGTTCCAACAACATCCTAAAGACTATGAACAAAATCTTCTCATAGAGATGAACTCTACTGAATAATGGCTAATAATCATAACAACCTCAAATATGATCACACATAACGCAAGTAGGAGTTACATATTCTAACAAATTTCTCAATGACTCGTACAAAAAAATAAAAATAAAAGTCATTCCTTCTTGTGAAATAAAAAATCATCATTTCTACTAAGACATTGAATGAAAATTGTATTGATTATATACATTCTATTCAAATATTAAATGGAAATTGCATTGATCATATATACATACTATGCTTACATATTAAATGGACATATCATTTCTATTCCATTTAAAAATAATTATCAAGCTTGCATTTTGTCCCTTTCTTATTTTTTATCTCAAGCCACCCCCTTCACAAAAGTTCCATAGTGATTAACTATAAATTAGAATAAATATTTTCATTATTTATATGGAGTACTATTTATTTATTTGAATAGTGTTGTAAAATTTATCAAGTCTATTCATTCCATCTAGTAGGGATTCATTTACCACTACCATTACTTGAGCAGGACATTTTGGGACCAATTTTGGGAATAGCTCAGGAGTAAACCACGCGACAAGTCGGATGAAGAGTAGCGCCCGTGAAAGAAATGAAGGAATTTAGTGCATTTTGAGGACCAATGCACATGAAAGGAGGAAGTTAGTAAGGATGTTTGTTCCATTTTGTAATGGGCTAAGACCTAATGTAAATGTATAAATATGTATGGGTTTTGGGTAGAAAATAGTCAATTTTTTTAGGAGAGTTATTTGGAGAGTATGTTATGGATGAGTGAGTTCTGAGTTGAGTATGCACTGTATGTGTGAATGAAAAGGGTATATTTAGTAGAATTGGATTATCATGTATGAGCACAGTGAACACCTTTTGTAAGAAATAATGATGAATAATAAAATAAGAAGCTCGTCGTTGTGGACATAGCCCATTTTGGGGTTAACCACGTTAATTATGGTGTATTTTTGTTCTTTTGTGATGTGTTTGTTTATTTTTCTTGTTATTGTGTGCACTTAGTCATTGAATGATTAATATGAATAAGTGATATGATGGTTCTGCACACACGATGAATTGTCTAATGAATGAATGTTAGCTATACTGGTAAGAATGAATTCCTCCCTTTTGTTCATGACTGCGGAAATATGGTTCCTACAGTCCCCATAGGTAACTCACGTGAGACTTCACCTACTTGCGGGTGATGTCGAAAGGGCCAATATATTTAGGGATTTTTTGGTGATTTAATGTTGAACCCTAGGTCTACCCACTGCGTGCCAACAAATGGTTATGTTGTCGGGACTATGATCTATGACTTAGGGGAATGTGGAGACCTATTAAGGAGGATATTGGAAAATGGTTGGACACAAAGGAGATCGAGTTTGTTGTAGATCAGAACAAGAATCCACATATCAATGCAGAAAAATGGCTACAGAGGTATGTGTTTACAGATTTGCATGAAATTTTCTTTGTTGATTTTCTAAATATTTTAGCGGAGTGGATCCAGATATTAGTTGAAAAAAACAAAATATTTCACACTAATGTTCCAAAAAATTAGGCTCCAGAGTTAATTAAGAAAGTCAATACTATAATTAATTGAGTATCGTGCGCAGTTGATTTTCGGTTGGATAATATACTAGGAGGTTACATTATTGAATTTTCTATAGATTGTACTCAGTCGTATAGTGTTTTTGAAACAGAATTCTTTAAGGGACCACATGGAAGATACTTGAAGTCACTATCTACTTGGATTAAGATGTTGTTGTGTCATAAGGGGGTTATGAAGATGGAATATGATTTCTATAGAAACTAATCACTTTAGTGCATAAGGGGGAATGGGGGTTGACCGGGGAATGGTCTTAGTGCTACATGGAAGAATGAATGAGGAACATATGGGATGATGATGCCAAAAGAAGAAGAAGGTGTGACAGGAGAAGAGATTGGGGTATTGTGCAGTGGAAAGAGGTTTCGATATATTAGGAAGAGGATTGTGGCTAATAAAGAGGAGTAACATAGTGATTTTGAAGAAAGAGACACTGGCGTAATACTCCATATCATACCATGCAAAGTATGTCGTCTCAGTCCAGTAGAAGAAGATCCCACTCAGGATAGACTTTGCGTCGAACCCACAACCCCTTGTGCATCTCCAGGATCTGAATAAACTTTGTTGATTGCAGTTAGTAAGAGAGGTAAGGATAACAGTCAAAATAGTGGAAGTAGTATAATAACCCAACTTCAGATAGTATAACCAAGGAGGAATATTGTGCAGAATATGATGGCGGGAGTAGATCCCACTTCAAGAATGTATTTCTTTCACGAGGAAGGTTCAGAAGATCCAGAACAACATTTTTTTTTATTTTTGAGACAATATGTACTATGAAGAACGTCCAGGATGATGATGTGAAGATTGCACAGTTGGAGAGAATATTCAAAGACCGCGTGTTACTATGGTACATGAAATATCAGACTACTACACCTGTGGGACAAACTAGAACATTGGCAGATGTAAGACAAGCTCTATTGAAAGAGTTCTAGAAACCTAAGTTTGAGTCGTAGTGCATTACATAGCTAAAGGAGATCAAGTGGATAGTGAATGAATTAGTGTGGGATTATGATCAAAGATTCAATATACTGAAGAATCGATTGAAATTCCAAATTCTAGATGAACAACATAGGGTATGGTTTATTAAAATATTGTTTCCACATATACGATAAGGATACCTCCGAAAAGGAAGAGGCTCAGGACCCCCCAGAGGGAGTTTTGGATGAGTTTACCCAAGCAGAGTAGTGTTCCAACCCAAGTCAAGATAATCAACTTCTTAATGTGTGGTTCACGAGAGAAATAAACATCACTCAATTGATACTTAAGAATAGAAATTCTGAGGGGCTCTTGATGAAGACTCCCTGGCTTTGACTCTTAGTAGTCTATAAATTTGAAATTTCTTAGAATGAAAGACGAAGTTGTCCATGTGGCGAGATCACGTCTTGCTTTTACAAGTGTGTCTCTTGGTCAAGGAAATTAAAATCTAGCTATCAACAAAATTAAAATATATCTATGATATAGAAATATATGTATAAGTATGTATATATATAGCTAGATAATAGTGTTTGGATTTTTCTTGTTTTATGGGGCGGACGCCTGCTTTTGTTTTTTGTGTTTTGAGATTTTTTTCTTTGCTTTCTTTTGAAATCCCCATTAGGGGTAGTGACCTAGAATTTAGGGAAAAAGAGAGTATATCTTAGAGACCTACGCTATAGAACCCAAAGGAATGGGTCGACACTCTTTACGGGATGCATAGCCACCATATGCATGAGAGATCCAATTGATTCCTTGTTTGGGGAATTGAAGATATCAACTGAAATTAAATGAAATATGGTTTACAAAGATAAAAATCAAATTCATTTTATGAACAAGAAATTACACTAAAACTCAAAAAATTATTTACAATAATATGGTGTAATAACATTGGAAAAAGTGCGAGTTTTTTGTAAATGATTGGAATAAAAATAAATGTGAAAAATGAGTGTAGGGAGTAGACTTTACAGATCTGTACCATTGTTTTTGTTTGTTGTTCTGTTGTTTTTGTTTTCTTCCATGTTGGCCCCTTTTCCTCAAACATGTCTTCAGTGGGTTCCCAAATGCTTAAGAGAAGCATAAAATATATAAAATTTTAGTGATTTTCAAGTGATAAAACTGAACTAAATAAAATAGAAAATAACAAATTACAACTGTGTAACAACCAACTAATATGGTTTTTCTCGGAAGGGTAAATTGACCAGATTAATCAATTTTCCTGTTTAGGACAACAACAAAAGTAGTAGAAAATTGCAACTAAATGGAAGAGTGAAATGAGACCAAAAAAAAACAAAAATAACCAACAGATATAAGAAGCTTAGAGGGTTGTCCTAAGGGACCCCTAGACCTCTTAAACACTAACTAATGATGAATAAATAATCCCTTCCATGAAAACCTGCATATAACACAATCAAACTAGTTAAACAAAGTTGTTAAGAAGCGAAAACCAACATGTCAAACCCAAGGAAACAACAACAAACACCCAGGAAACCAATCCCTCTTGGAGATAGTTAACATAAAAAGTATTTACCCCTACCCCTCAACCCTTAACTAACTAGTAAACACATCCAACAACTTAAAAATGAACAAGTACAAAATAAAGACTAAGACACTTTCAAAAATTTCTACAGATCTCCTTTACTTTATTCAACAAGTTCCCCTTTTGTACAATGATTTCCTCTTATTTATAAAGGAGAGGTGAAGGCTAGGGTTAGGTCACAAGACACTTCCCACTTTTGGAAAAGTGACAAGTGGACCAACCCTAAAGACCATTATCCTTATCCAAAAATAAATCAAATCAGATTTGATTTGATACTTTTATTTACAACATTTTAACCAAAAAGTTAAATTACTAAAAACAAAACCTTTTACAAAATGTCATTTGGGAAAATGACAAAACCAAGTTGCCACCGCATCATTTTCCTTGGGGTTTGTGTTATCCCAATGGCACTTTGATGGTTGCCTTTTTCTAAAGCTGTAATTAAGGTGGCATTCATGGTGTCCAAGGCCATCCACATCTGCTAGAGTCGCTAGGATGAAGGCCCATGCGTTAGGGAAAATTTGGGGATGCTTTGGAGGGAAAGGAGCCTTGGGGTTTGGTTTCTGAAAATTAGGAAATGCCTGCTTTTCAGGTCTTTTTCAGACCTGAATTTACCCCCCCTTTTCTTCCTATACGTATCCCCATGAGCTAATGAAACATGGATTTAATCCATGCC
>JASDQU010371828.1:0-19054 GCA_032191745.1 Picea mariana | reverse complement strand
ACTAACATAATCTCTACCATTAGATCTGTGACCTTATAATGAACGGTCCATATTTACAATGAAATTACAATATACTTTTACAAGGCAATTTTTGCTTTAGGGGCTTTGCCCTCGAACCCCCGCTGGGGGCCCACTTGCCCCCAGACCCCCCAACCAGGGGGATAGGCCCCCCGGACCCCGCAGAGGGGGTACCCCCCCTTTGCACTCTTTCGCGTGGAAGAGTGTACATACTTCTCGGGTGTAAATACTTCATGGGGTATAAACACGGCTGAAAGTAAAAGACCTATAAATCAGGAAGATAATCAGGCTCCATAACCAACACACATATCTCATGGACGTAGTATGTTCCATGACACCTTTTCCCTTGATGAATTGGAGCTGGGCTCCATCGGATGCTGAGCCAGTCCATGTATACCATTCTAAGCTTTGGGAGGACAAGGATTCAGATTTCGTATACAAAATCTTCAACTGGGTAATCGTACCAATGCATGTTTCCATCTTCAGTAATCTACCACCCAGGATATCGGATAGCATCACGAAAAATTTAAGCAGAGTGGCCGATTGGTATGTGGAGAAAGAATTTTCATACATCAGGGTTTTCGGTGCTTCCATCCCTCCGCATGCTTTACCCTTACTTATACCCGACAGGCTAGCTTGTCACGAGATCGCCAGGCAAACCGTAATCGGCGGTATAAGTAAAGAACTGAAAGGGTTTTCAAAAACGGTATGGCCACCTTTTCCTGTTCATTTAAACACCTATTCAATATTAGACTTCAGGCATGCAAAGGCCGAGGCAGCAGTCCTAGAAGATATAAAGTTGGTTCACATCAAATTCAAGAAACACAATCCACACAGGGTCGTGAGTAATCATTTGGCCAGCTGTGGCCTTAAAAGATTTGAGCACGAGAATTTGCCTCATGATGATATTTTCGGAGGCACGAAATCTTATGATGAGTTTTTGGCTCGAATACAAGCCCTATCGCCCGAAGAGAGGGCCGATGTTGTCATATTCCAAGAGCATAGGCGGAGTTGCCTTCCTCCAGTATTACGGGGTGAAGATTTGACGATAGCAAAGGAGCAACAAACAGAAGCCGAAGGCTCTAAAGGTTCAGCACCCGGCCAAGAAGAACAACAGGATAAAGAAGAGAAAGTTGGGGACCTGAAACAGGAAGCTGAGGCTTCTGATCCTCCAAGCAAGCCAACTTCGGTCATTACTCCTGGGAAATCTTCTAAACAGGTCAAAAATCCCATCGCCTCCATTACCCCCCTACAGTCTGCAAAGGAAATCCTGGATGCAGGTTGGATTTTGGGTGAAAAATTGACACCTATATCAATAGAAGAGCTACCTCCGAATGAATTCTTCTTCGATAAGAAGAGGAAAGTGGTTGTGAGACAAGAACTCTACCAAGAGGCAGGTACTGTCTCTAAGAAATTTAAAATTTTAACTGATGGGAGAAATATGAAGAAAGTAGAATTCGCGATGCAAATAGCAGGAACATTGGGGGCTTTCGCCATGATGAACCAATATTCAGTCAGGACCCTAAAAGATCAGCTAAAACGAAAAAATCATTTGATCAAGACGCTAGAGGCTAAACTAGCTACAACAGAGGCTGCTGCTAAAGATTAGGCAAGCACGAATTTAGAGCAAGTAAGAATAGAAGATCAAAAAGAAATCGAGCGGCTTAAAGTTGATCTCAAACAGACACAGTTGAAGGTTCATATGAGTCAGACTCAGATAAGCCAGTAGGGAGAATTGATAGACCAACTTCGGGCCAAACTAGAATTCGCCGAAAGCCAGGTAATTGATATCGGGATATTTCAATCCTAGGCAATAGAGATAAGAAAAAGGTTATCAGTGGCACAACAGGGTCTTCTTGTTAAAGTAGAAAAAATTCAAAGCAACTTCCAACTCATTGATCAGGTGTAAGAAAACCTATCTCTTAAATAAAAGGATGTTAGAGCAGCTCGGGTGGCGTTCCAGGAGGCTATTATAGCCACAATGAGAAGGGAAACAAGAAGTAGTTCTAGTTTTCCCATCACAGAGAAGACCAGGGGTAATATATTGTTGAAAGAATGGGAGCGAAATATATCCAAAGGCAAACAACAAGCTATAAAGCTAAGGAAATCTTGTGAAGAAATTTTCAGTTTGTTAAGTGAGATTTGTTTGGGTTCTGGTGGTGAAAGTGGCATGGAGATACTGGGTCAGATCAATACAGCTAAATATATTCTAAATATCAAGGAAAATGAAGAAAGAGAATTAGCCGAAATATCACAAATAACTCAAACAGACATAGTGCAAATAGACAAATGGCTAATTAAACCGAGTATATTGTTATGCTCTATCAATGCCAAAGATCAATAGGTGGAAAGAAAGTTGTCACTATTGATGAAAGACTACTATATTTTTGAGGCAAATAATCAAGCAGAGCCATCTAAGTTGATATCACAACTGGTGGAGAAGTGCGTTATTTGCAAGGAGCATGCAAAGAGGCAGGTTTCGGGTACCAGATGAGAACAAAGATAAAGAAACGAAACGTTTCGACTCCTTTGATTGTAACCGAAAACCTCTGGAACTGTTGAGATTCCAACGCATAAAAATTTGTATAAATATACATTTTGAAGAAAGAAAAAGGGGCTGGACATTTTTGATTAATTGTAATAGAGACTGTCTCTTCTCGAGAATTAATACAAAGCAATTTGGATATTCCTAATTCCATCACTACTGTGTTATGAGTTTGTTCTCTCTATTATTTCATATTCATTTTTATTTCACTTATATATATTTGATGAATGTCACATTGCAATTTAGTAAAACTTCTACTGCAGTGATTAATGTTTAGCTATCTATTGTTTACAATTTTTCCTCTGTATCGGCTACTAGCAGGTACAAGACCTGTAAATCTTTAGGTTGTCATATTTTATGCTTCATCAGACCATTTCTTATCTTATTTTCTTCTCCTGTTTATAGAGTGAGATTCTCTCTTGATAGGAGCCTTATTCTATAGACAACTTAATGTTTTTCCCATAATTCATACACCATTTATTTCAAATATAACGCAGTTACGAAAAAAGGCCTTTGGTTTGCAATTTGCTTTTAATATTGATTTCTAAATTTCTGTTTTATAAAATCAAATTGATACAGCATAAAAACTTTCAGATTTCTTTAAATTTTTTGTTCCTCTATGACTGTCCCTGTTGTAAGACAACCCAATATTGAACTCGGTTTGAGAGATCAAACCCATATCGCTTTAAATCTCTTTGATACCATACTTAAAACGGCTAACATCCGGGCAGAACTTGAACGTTCATGGGCTATAATTGAAAGGGATATAAACATCTAGGAACAGTTGGAAGCCAGACAACGACGACCTAGAAATCAACCCTAGCTTCCTTTCCCGAAGGTATACACTCCTCCCTTTTTACATCCTACTGACTTTCGGATGCCTAGACACTGTACTTTTTAAAGCCTTAAGTACAGACTCTGGAACAACAAATCCCACTTCAAGAATGTATTTCTTTCACATCCAAGGTTTAGAAGATCCAGAACAACATCTTTTTTTATTTTTGAGACAATATGTACTATGAAGAACGTCCAGGATGATGATGCAAAGATTGCATAGTTGGCGAGGATATTCAAAGACTGTGTGTTACTATGGTACATGAAATATTAGACTACTACACCTGTGGGACAAACTAGCACATTGGAAGATGTAAGACAAGCTCTATTGAAAGAGTTCTAGAAACCTAAGTTTGAGTCGCAGTGCATTACAGAGTTGAAGGAGATCAAGCGGATAGTGAATGAATCAGTGTGGGATTATGATCAAACAATCAATATACCAAAGAATCGATTGAAATTCCAAATTATAGATGAACAACATAGGGAATGTTTTATTAAAATATTGTTTCCACATATACGATAAGGATACCTCTGAAAAGGAAGAGGCTCAGGACCCTCCAGAGGGAGTTTTGGATGAGTTTACCCAAGCAGAGTAGTGTTCCAACCCAAGTCAAGATAATCAACTTCTTAATGTGTGGTTCATGAGAGAAATAAAGGTCACTCAATTGATACTTAAGAATACAAATTCTGAGAGGCTCCTGATGAAGACTCCCTGGCTTTGACTCTTAGTAGTCTATAAATTTGAAATTTCTTAGAATGAAAGACAAAGACATACACGTGGCGAGATCATGTCTTGCTTTTACAAGCATGTCTCTTGGTCAAGGAAATTAAAATCTAGCTATCAACAAAATTAAAATATATCTATGATATAGAAATATATGTATAAGTATGTATATATATAGCTAGATAATAGTGTTTAGGTTTTTCTTGTTTTATGGGGCAGACGCTTACTTTTGTTTTTTGTGTTTTGAGATTTTTTTCTTTGCTTTCTTTTGAAATCCCCATTAGGGGTAGCGACCTGGAAGTTAGGGAAAAAGAGAGTATATCTTAGAGACCTACACTATACAACCCAAAGGAATGGGTTGACGCTCTTTACGGGCTGCATAGCCACCATATGCATGAGAGATCCAATTGATTCCTTGTTTGAGGAATTGAAGTTATCAACTAAAATTAAATGAAATATGGTTTACAAAGATAAAAATCAGATTCATTTTATGAACAAGAAATTACACTAAAACTCAAAAAATTATTTACAATAATATGGTGTAATAACATTGGAAAAAGTGCGAGTTTTTTGTAACTTATTGGAATAAAATAAATGTAAAAAATGAGTGTAGGGAGTAGACTTTATAGATCTGTACCATTGCTTTTGTTTGTTGTCCTGTTGTTTTTGTTTTCTTCCATGTTGGCGCCTTTTCCTCAAACATGTCTTCAGTGGGTTCCCGAACGCTTAAGAGAAGCATAAAATATATAAAATTTTAGTGATTTTCAAGTGATAAACCTGAACTAAATAAAATAGAAAATAACAAATTACAACTATGTAACAACAAACTAATATGGTTTTTCCCGAAAGGGTAAATTGACCAGATTAATCAATTTTCCTATTTAGGACAACAACAAAAGTAGTAGAAAATTGCAACTAAATGGAAGAGTGAAATGAGACCAAAAAAAACAAAAATAACCAACAGATATAAGAAGCTTAGAGGGTTGTCCTGAGGGACCCCTAGACCTCTTAAACACTAACTAAGGATGAATAAATAATCCCTTCCATGAAAACCTGCATATAACACACTCAAACTAGTTAAACAAAGTTGTTAAGAAGTGAAAACCAACATGTCAAACCCAAGGAAACAACAACAAACACCTAGCTAACCAATCCCTCCTGGAGATAGTTAACATAAAAAGTATTTACCCCTACCCCTCAACCCTTAACCAACTAGTAAACACTCCAACAACTTAAAAACGAACAAGTTCAAAATAAAGACTAAGACACTTTCATAAATTTCTACAGATCTCCTTTACTTTATTCAACAAGTTCCCCTTTTGTACAATGCTTTTCTCTTATTTATAAAGGAGAGGAGAAGGCTAGGGTTAGGTCACAAGACACTTCCCACTTTTGGAAAAGTGACAAGTGGACCAACCCTAAAGACCATTATCCTTATCCAAAAATAAATCAAATCAGATTTGATTTTATACTTTTATTTACAACATTTTAACCAAAAAGATAAATTACTAAAAACAAGACCTTTTTACAAAATGTCATTTGGGAAAATGACAAAACCGAGTTGCCACATCATCATTTTCCTTGGGGTTTGTCTTATCCCAATGGCACTTTGATGGTTGCCTTTTTCTAAAGTTGTAATTAAGGTGGCATTCATGTTGTCCAAGGCCTTCCACGTTTGCTAGAGTCACCAGGATGAAGGCCCATGTGTTAGGAAAAATTTGGGGATGCTTTGGAGGGAAAGGAGCCTTGGGGTTTGGTTTCTGAAAATTAGGAAATGCCCACTTTTTAGGCTTTTTTCAGACCTGAATTTACCCCCCCTTTTCTTCCTATACGTATCCTCGCGAGCTAATGAAACATAGATTTAATCCATGCCTGATTTGGTTAAGGAACCCCCCGGGCTTGAAACCTAGAAGGTTGTTCCCTCATACCAAACTACTACCATTCTAATTTCTTATGCTTCCATGTTGTATCTTTGTCCACTAGGTTTCGGTTTCCTTTTGTTTAGCGTAAATTGGGCTCTGGATGACCAAGATATGGCCCCATAAAGGTTTGCGGGAAAGTGTTGGTTGGAGAGATGATCAGTGAAAGTTTGGAAATTAGAACTGAAATATTTGTTAAATTTAAGGATTGTTCAACTACTAGAGGTCATCATGGCTGTAGCTGAAATTGGTTTGTCTCAGATTTCAAAAATTTGGCTCTAGAGACCTCCAATTAGGGCTCCCTTTGAGCACATGTTTTCAGGTTAATAAGGAGTCTCTTACATTCCAGAATGTCCCACTGCAATTCTGGGATGCATTTGTAAGGCGAATGCCATGGATGCATTCTACACTTCTCCCGGGTCGTTTTGACTATTTACGAGAGAAAATCCACCTCTAGATGAGGGATATATAGAATTAGTTTGTTCGATGACCTTGGGGGAGGTAAAAATTTAAGTTTTACTATATTGTTTAACAAACCATAANTTTGGGGATGCTTTGGAGGGAAAGGAGCCTTGGGGTTTGGTTTCTGAAAATTAGGAAATGCCTGCTTTTCAGGTCTTTTTCAGACCTGAATTTACCCCCCCTTTTCTTCCTATACGTATCCCCATGAGCTAATGAAACATGGATTTAATCCATGCCTGATTGGGTTAAGGAACCCCTCGGGATTGAAACTTGGAAGGTTGTTCCCTCATACCAAACTACTACCATTCTAATTTCTTATGCTTCCATGTTGTATCTTTGTCCACCAGGTTTCAGTTTCCTTTCGTTTAGCGTAAATTAGGCTCTAGATGACCAAGATATGGCCCCATAAAGGTTTGCGGGAAAGTGTTGGTTGGAGAGATGGTCAATGAAAGTTTGGAAATTAGAACTGAAATATTTGTTAAATTTAAGGATTGATCAACTACTAGAGGTCATCATGGCTGTAGCTGAAATGGGCTTGTCTTAGATTTAAAAAATTTGGCTCCGGAGATCTCTAATTAGGGCTCCCTTTGAGCACATGTTTTCAGGTTAATAAGGAGTCTCTTACATTCCAGAATGTCCCACTGCAATTCTGGGATGCATTTGTAAGGCGAATGCCATGGATGCATTCTACATTTCTCCCGAGTCGTTTTGACTATTTATAGAAGAAAATCCACCTCTCGATGAGGGATATACAGAATTAGTTTGCTCGATGACCTTGGGGGAGGTAAAAATTTAAGTTTTACTATATTGTTTAACAAACCATAAATTTTAATTTTATTTAATTAAATTATTTAATATATAATTTAAATCAAATTTTAATTATATATATTATATATAATAAAATATATATAATAAAACTAAAATTAAAATTAAAATATAAATAAAATAACAATTAAATTAAATTTAAATTAAAAAAAAAGGCTATGTAATAAAAAAATTTACAATAACTATACCATACAAATATAGACTTGGTCATCAAACCTTCATTTTAAACTGGGCGCTTTGTTCGATGGTGCCCCCGGTCCTATGCAAATATTTTTTGAATGGAAAATAAAAAACCCTCGGTAGTTACCATATGACCCAGGCACATCAGAATCAACACCGGTTGCCCATATGACCCAAACTCAAACCAATTGTTCCTGTTGCTAGCCCCTCACACGCATTTTACACAAAATTTTGAATTTTCAAAGCACCTCCACGGGCAGCAGGGGCTCTGGGAAGCCCCCTGCTCCTTTCCATTACCTCTTGTCTGTTGTTTGCAGGTCGGGCCGAAGAGGAAGAGTAGAGGTGGAGCTTGGGCACTAGGAGGAGGGGAAAGAGAAATTCTTGTGGAGGTTGAGAGGTAGGGCAGAGGTGGGAGAGGGCCGCCCTTGGTGGTGGCATGGGCCATGCAGCCATGGAAGAGAGGGAGGCCGAGATGAGGGCGTAGAGGTCGAGGGATATGGAGAAACGATGACTGGGTTTACAGGTGGAGGAGCAATGGTGTTGCTGCATGCACGACTAGTGGAGGCCTGGGGTTTCTCGACTTAGGAGTGAGCTGGCCGATTTATGGATGGAGGGCTTGGTTCGACAATGGCACAAGGGGGTGAGGACTTGGAGATGTGTGTGTGAGTTGAGGAGAGGTCAACTGAGGGGTTTGGAGCCTCTGCACGCACATGGTGGTCGGTGGCTACTGCACATAGTTTTGTAGAAATGGTGGTGTACTAGTGGTGGGTGGGTGGTGCACCCACCACCTTTAATTTTTAAGAAAAGTTCATTTTTTATCCATAGGAAATGGATTTTGCAAGTATTTTCATGGAGAAAAAGGGGGAAAAGGCCATGGTTCAAACCCCTTTACCTACACTTTTTCAAGGTCAGGAATGCATTAAAGAAAACCCAGAACGTTTTTTTAGGCCCTGGAGGATTGGACTTGATGCCCAAGAAAGGGTTTGAATCCCCTCTTTGCAATTTTATTTAGGAAAACTACTCAAGCAACCACAAATCTAAAACAATAACTAAAATGCTTCAACAAATAATTGAAGAATGATAACCAACACAAAAACTGAACCAGTGAACTTAAAATATGAACCAACATCCATAGAAGAAAAGAGAATCATCACACACACCTAGAGAAACTAGTGCATCCATCCATGAAGTTAACAACCAATGATTTCTTAGCCAAAAAAAATGGCATTGATGGGAAGTACCTATGCTTAGGCTCGAAACTATATCCTACTTCTATGGAACCCCCTTTCTCCATTCTCACTCTGCCTAAAATTCTCCTCATCTTTAGAACCAAAGTTGCATAGCGTCCTTGCCTCATCTCTCAACCAACAAAATGACAACACGAGGGGGGAAGAAGAGTTTTTTTTTTCCAAAACAATTCTGTTTTTTTTTTTTAAATGCTTTTTCATGGGAGGAGTGCATGGCATGACCCCCTCTTTTCCTAATTTTTAATTTTTTAATTATTTTTTATTAATTTACTTGAAATGTGTGTTAGTCAAAGGTTCACTTTGACTTCGACCAGGTCTTTATTGGTTGAGGCTGAAAATGTTGCCAGATCAAAAGGAGTTGGAATTGGACAGAGAGCATGTCGTTAAAAAGGTCTCGACATGCATGTCGAGAATGTTCCATCACTAATCCAATCTGATGCCACCTAGGCCCCCAATTTTGGCCAGGAACATTTGCAGTCTAAAACCTTGATTTGCCTATAGGGCTCACAAAAATACCCAATATTGCAAAAGGTGCTAGATTGCCATACAATATCGTATTGGGGAAAATAAAGCTCCATTGAAAATTTGTTGATGAGTACTTCGACGAGGTAGCCATGTATTTCTGAGATGATTTTGTTAGTCACGATTTTAACTTCCCTGAAACGTTGTTATGCTAGTTGATCAGATCATTCCATCTAAACTAGTTTATACACTTGTGTCAACTCTTACTGAGTCATCCGATGTCAGATCGAGGAAAATGAGGCATTGTTGGAAAGACATCTGATTCCACTGTAGCATGAGAGCATCGAGTTTCTGAATTGGAGTTTTTTAACAAAAAAAATTTAACCCTGAACCACTGTTACTAATCTAGCCCATGAAACTAGTCATGAATTCCTGAAGGTTCGTTCTCCTCAACCGGGGGTCGAAACTAGGAAATATATATACCGTTGGAAAGGTATCACACTTCTCTACACCACCTTTATATCTTAATTTCATTTCCAATCATTTATCATAACATAAATTGACCAGGAAGTCACAACTATGGATTTTGTCCCTTTAGGCAATGTGAAAGTTTGGCCCTTTGTAGACCGGTCATACGGACTTAGAATCAGGCTCATGATAGTCCATCGGAAAAATTATCCTGATACTTATTGGATGAAAGCATTTTTATTCCCACAAAATTAACATATTTTATTTTCTTTCATGTGGAATACCAGGTCCTCAGAAGACCTGCCTAATGACAAGCGAATGGGGCCAACGTTGGAATTTTATCAAACCGAGTCCTCAACTCATGAAATATGAACTAAGTAGACTTGAAATAGGGAATTATGATGTGGGAAGTTTTCAAATATAAAAAATAATCTTGGGAGGGCATCCCCATAGTGAAAAAGAGCATGGTCTTGAGGCAAGCCAAACAAGGCTAGGATGAGCCTGCTTGGGTGCAATCAAGGTGTCGATGGACTTAAGGGTATTAATTACCATTATATCATTGTCTAATAAGTAATAGTAGGCTATGAAAAATCATGAATCTAAAATTTGTTTGGCCCTACTATCCCTCAAATTGATACTGGAGACACTGACCCAATTGAAATTGACAACCTGTAACCGACTTGACGTGATACCAAGTGACTTGAAATTACCTCCATATACTTTTCTGGCTTCTAATAAGTCACTATGGCACTCAAAAAAACCTCTGTGAGAATCTCACTGATACTCTTTCAAGGGTAAGGGCCATGTTAACTATGACCCCCACCACTGTCTTTGACCGGGACTAGAGCATAAGAGGCCACCAAAACAAACCCTTAGGTCAATTTGTAAAGGGATGAAAGTGATAAACATCATGTTGATACCAAATCATATGTTTAGGTCAACAAATCCTCATCTTCTCTTCACTGTGGCTTTAATAAATGATGGAAGCATAAATAAAAAACTTTACTACTGGTGGAATTCACAATATTCTTGACCACCTCACCCAATATTTCTATGACATTTCTTGGAGACATCCATGGCTTGAGTATGAATGAATCACAACTGACAACTCCTTCACTCCTTCACAAGACATGCATTCATCACAATTCCAATGATCGCAAACATGCTTTGATACCACATGATAAAAACTAGAAGCAAGAAAATGATCAAGAAACTAAAATAACTAACAAGAAGACAAAGAGGACAAAGAAGAAGGGAGGGAAAGGCACCAAGCCAAGTCAAATTCATATGTACATCAATGGTATATTAATAGTACATCTCAAAGTAACGACCCCACAACTGTATCATGACTAACCAGTTGTTAAGGTATTGTTAGGATTTATGATTATTTCTAAGACAAACTACATTATTGTCTTCTCAAAGGCTTTGATTTGAAGCTTGAATTTTCAAATTCTTTATCCATCATAATCTTTTTGTTGCCTAATGGAATGATCATTTAAAGTTCTCTTATTTATGCGGTCCATATTTCTTATTTATTTATTGTGGATTTTGTTTATTGTCTTGATGAATGTTGGGATGGAAATGTCAACCTCTTATTTATTATACTCATTTGGTTTATCTACTTTTTAAAATATTGTATATATGGTTTTCTTTTAAATATACCTAGTCCCAATCTCAGGTATTTTTATGAATGTGAATGTTAGCTAAATAACAACATCTAGTCCTTCTCATATTTTGTTTTATTTTTGTTTATAAGTTTACAAAAAAAAGAGGAGTACCACCTTTGTAAAAATGCAGGGGATTCATATCCTCGTTACGTTGATTTTATGACAGTAAACCAGTCTTTTAGATAAACATTTTTGGTGACCATACTGGGGATATCAAAAGGTTGGTTTCACGTACTAGAATTTGATGAATCAATCTAATCCAAATCAGCCAAATTTGAAAATTGGTCTTAAAAATCAATAGAGCATACTACATAAGTTGTATAACTTGACAATAACAATAGAAATAACCCAAGCATAACTATAAATATCGTGGGAAACTTTTGCTCATGTAGAAGAAAGAGAAATCACAAGAAGACAAAGACAAAGAGATGGAAATTAAGAAAAGACCGGAAACATACAAAGGGCCAATAACAAGAAGTAAAAGTGAACAAATTCAAGATTTTAAAGTTGGAGAAATTTCTAAGACTGAGACAAGAGGAAATAAAAAAATGGGTGACAGGGAAGAAGGAAGAATTGAAATTCCTAAAAATCAAGAAGAAAGACACGAGAGACAAAGAATCCCATGAAGAAGGGTTAGAAATAACCCACTAAATCCTCTTGGGGAACAACACCAATTACCTACTCTTCCATAAGGAATCTTACCAGTATTTTAGGAGATGGAGTAATGGACCCAAAGAAACATATTGATCAATTTTTGTCTATTGTGAAATACATCTAATGGAACATGATGATGTAATGGTGAGAATTTGTCTACAGACGTCGATAGGTCCATTCTACAAATGGTACATGTCCATTCCTTCCTAGTCAATTTCATCATTTGATGATTTGGAAACTTTCTTCATGACCATGTATGCACATCCGATTGCATATCATACATTTCTCACACAGTTCACCCAAATCCATCTCAGAAAGGGAGAGAGAATTAGAAATTTAAATTTGTAATTTTTCAAAATTCTAAATCAATTTCCAGAAGAGAAAAGACTGAATAATCTAGTTATACTCAGATGCTATGAGAATGCCATGCCAGCTAATGTAAAATATGCTATTAGAGCTCTTCAAATAGAATACTTAGATGGAGCTATAAGTACAGAAATATAAATGGAAGAAATTATGATATAAACAAATGTTTACCCTAATATTATCCTTGGAAAAGTTCAAAGGAAAATGGATAACCTTACTATAGAAAACCAAGGAGCATCAACCTCGAAGAATGTTGAAAAATGAGAAATTGGTGGAGGTGTTTTCCAAGGTGTTATCCCAAATGTAAGGAATGATCCAGTTACGACCCAAGAAACAAAGAAAATATTATAAATAACTCAAATGAATAGGACTATTCAACAAATAAAAAATGAGCTAACAAAATTAAGGAGAGATGAAAACTTCGTTTCTACATATTAAAACCTAAGGGTTCCTATTCAGGAACAAAGAAGAAATATTAATCAAGAAAAAGGGTAATAAATGATGGTAGAAATGAAGAAAAAGGCCAAGAGCACCCCGAGTGCCAAATCCCAAAGCTCTTGTTTTAGAAGAAATTTTTGAAGATCTTGATCAAGAATCAAATATCATCCAAAATGAAAGTTTAGAATCAATACAAACTGATGAAGGGGAATCACCTTTCCACACTTTTAATGAACAAGAGGAGTCTGATATTTTGTAAGAAAATGTTGTCCAAACAAGAAAAAAAGATAACACGTTTAAATCAAAAGAAACTCCAAAAAAGGAAAAGACTAAAGAAAATCAAGAAGAAACAACAAAGCAACAAGTTGTTGATAACCATGATAAGAATCCACAACTAATGAACTATAATATAACAGATGATTTATATAAACTCAGAATCACTTTTCCTTTTACGGTGGTAGTCAAGATACCACAACAAAGGGAAAACTTGTTAAGAATATTTGATAATCTAGGTACAAGAATGGAGGTTGCAGTTATAAACTCAAAACAACAACAAAGATATTCACCAACTAAACTAAGAGGAAAAGATCCACCATTCTATATCACCATAGAAAATAATGATGTTGTGTTGCACAATTGTTTGATTGATAATGGTGCTACCAAGAACAACATGTCTTTATCAGTCATGCAAGAACTTGGGATGGAATGTACAAGGCATCTATGAGAATGGTGAAATCATTTATTCTATTGACTTACGAAAATTCCCATCTTGTGGGGAGATTAAATATTTTTGTTCTTGGATAATTGTGGATCCCCATATCACAACAATATTTACTATTATAGTGGTAGATCTTCCTCCATCACATGTAGTTGTTTTTGGAATATATTGGTGCTCTATGATTTGAGGCTATATAATGAATGATGGAAGTGATATGATGTTGCCTCGCAAGAATGGAACAATTGTTAGAGTTATGAGAGAAGTTAGAAAACATGTTTCTTCTAGAGAAAAGGAGAATGAGTTGATGACGAATTATATTGATGCCAGAATGGGAAATTATGTTGTTTTTTATTCATAGAAACTCAACATTCCAAAAAAAAAGGAAAATTCCTTTCAAGACTACTATAAGATGTCCTTTGATGGGGCATGTTCTAAATCTGGAAATGGAGCATGAATCATCTTTAAAATCCCTAAAGTTGTTATACACCCACATGCAATTAGACTTGAATTTCCATGCACAAATAATGAGATAGAATATGAAGCACTAATTCAAGGTATGATTATTTCCCTTCAAATGAAATTTGAAAACTTAGTGATCATTGGTGATTCAGAATTGATTATTAATTGCATCATGAACAAATATAAGGTTAAAAAGGAAAATTTAAAATGTTATGAAAAAAGGGTGTCGGAGCTAATGGATTCTTTCAAATATTTCAATATATATTTTACTCGTAGAGAAAAGCATTAAAAATATGTTGCACTTGTAGTATCTGCATCCTTGTTAAACACAAAGGATTGTCAAGTACAAGGCACTTATTATGTGAAGAATATTTTTCGACCATCAATTCCATATAATCAATAATATTTACACGTTTTTTAAAATGACGAGCATGTTGTAAATTTACTTATATATGATGATCCCATAACTAAAGTAGATCTAGTATAAGATTAGAACTTACAGGGAGAAGTCCATTACAAGAATCATAAACTTTCTCCAAAAAGGTATACCAGTTTGAAATCCCTCTTTACGAGATATGACCAAACAAAAATTTCAAAACCACTAGAAGAACCCTTTGTTAGAAAGGTCCAAGAAACACAATAGATAAACATTGCTACTCCTAAGTCACCAAAGTATTTAAACTTGGGTGCCAGCTGCACAAAAGAAGAGATTGATCAATATACCCAGGTTTTTAAATATTTTCAAGATGTATTTGCATGGAGTTATGATGATTTGAAATAATATGATAAATCAATATTCCAACATACTATACCTCTAAAAGAAGGATCCATACCATTCAAACAAAAATTGAGTGTAAAAAATCCCAAGATAAAGCCTCTAGTAAACACAGAAATTGAGAAATTAAAGAAAGCTAGTATAATTTATCCCATTAGACATTCAGATTAGATTTCAAATCCAATAGTGGTGAGGAAGAAAACTGGTGAGATATTCTTTTGTGTTGATTTTAGGGATCTTAACCAAGTCATCATGAAATATAATTACCCACTACCTAATATGGAAATGTTCTTCAACAATTTATAGGATATGCATTAGTGTCTATGTTAGATGAGTTTTCAGAGGACAACCAAGTCCTTGTTGCAGAAGAAGAGAGACCAAAAACAACATTTGTAACACCATGAGGGACATACACTTATTTCAGAATTCTATTCGAATTGAAAAATGCAGATATCAGGTTCTAGAGAGCGATGGATCACGCTTTCAAAGACTTCATTGGAAAATCCATGGTTGATTACCAAGATGTTTTAACAGTTTATTCAAAATCAAGAGAAATATATATTGGACATCTCAAAAATATTTTTGAAAGATACATAATGTATAGGGTATGCATTTTTTTTTCTATAATTGAAGGAAAACTGCTAGGACATGTTGTAAGAAAATAAGAAGTGTATATTGACCCATAAATAATCAAAGCAATAAATGACCTCAAAAGGGAGTGCAATCTTACTTTGGGAAGATAATTTTTTTTCGATGATTTGTTCCCAATTATGCTATGATTTTTAATCCTATAAATTTGTTCGATGATGTTTTCCCAATCAATTCATTTCTTGAAAGAAAATGTTCTTTCCAAGTTTGGCGTACCAGAAAATTTTATAACAAATAGTGGCTCAATTTTTATTGGATCAAAATTCACAAAATTATGCGGTGAATATGGAAATCATCCAATTATTATCCTTAGGAAAAGGGATTAACATAATCAACAAACAAAACGTTGATTCAAATCATCAACAAAACTATTAAAACTAACAACAAGGATTGGCATAAGAAGTTGATAGATGTGCTCTAGGAAAGTTGTCTAACTCCAAAAAATAGTACAAGGCATTCTCCATATACTCTGGTATATGGGAGGGAAGCAAGATTAACTTTTCATGTTGAATTGAATGTTTTTCCACTGATATTAGATGGTGAAGAAAAATAAGAACAATCACCAATACAAAGAAGATATAATATACTCATGTAACTAGAAGAATAAAGGGAACAAGCAATACTGGAAATAAGTAAAACACAAGAAGTGGTAAAGAAATATTTTGATAAAAGTGAAACTTCAAAGGATTTGCAAAAGGATCAATCTGTTTTTTTATGGAACAAAGAAAAAGAAACACCATCATTCCATACCAAATTTGAAGCTCTTTGGATCGGTCCATATCAATATGAAAAAGAAAATTAGTTATAATTCATACTTGCTCAAGGATATAAATGGAATAAATCAGTCATTGCTTGTCAATGGGAAGCATCTGAAACACTTTTTCTGTTGATTCCTTCTTAGCCAAAATTTGTATATAGTCATTCCTGGTACTCTTTGTATATATTTTAGGGTTTTTCTTTCTTAAATTTTCTTTGAATCCATGTGGCACAAGGGAAAAATACTATGGGTCCTCAACAACCCATAGGGGGTCACTGTCCCACAGTTCGAGCCAAATGTTGATCTACATTCATGATCAATTTGATGTTTTAATTTAACCACCCATAGGATTTCCCTTTTCTTTTCTTTTGTTTGTTTTCCTTTATTTTCTTCTTCTCTTTTTCAAAAAATTTTCAAAACTTATCCATTTTTCAAGTAATGTGGATTGGGGGTAGAAAAAGTATTGGATTTTCCTTTCTATAGGTCCCCAATTTTGCTCATCCATAGTCCTTCATTCTACATTTTACACTTCTTACTTTTGCATCCTCTATAATTCACTTTTCACCTTTTTCATACTTGGTCATTTTCATGAAATGCAGATGTGGAGTGACATATCATCCACCAACTTTCTTGAGTCTCCAAGTTCGTAGGTTCGCAACCCCACATTCCCCAAAATGCACTTCTCACTTTTTTGTTTCCCAAATTGAACCTTTTTCACTTTTTAAACACTTAGACAATTTTCATAAAAAGCGGAAGCGAAGCCACTTATCATACGATAACCTTTTTCTAGTCCCTAGGTCCGCAAGTCCGCAGGTTCAAAGTTGCAACTCCACAGGTTCAAAGTCCTGCATTCTCCAAAATGCACCTTTTACTTATTCGATTGACAAAATGACTATATCCAATACTTAGCCATATTTCTAGTTTCGGTGTGTACCTCCTCACTTTTCTTCATATCCGCATTCATAGGTCTGTAGGTTTGTAGGTCCACAATCCTATGTTATACAATTTTCACTTCCCATTCCTCATTTTACACACTCAAACTTAACATTTTTCATCTAGCACAACATCACATCACCACTTCCCATTACATTTATTATGCCCACCACATGAGCTTCCACTTGTGTAAGCATAATGTCATTATTAAATTCATGAAACATTCGTTAAAGATTGTAATAAATTTAAAACTCATGTAAGCCAACAAGATTGAAATCAATATTTGTGATTGATTGAACTATCAAGAAAATAGATGTTGAAATTAAGTAAAAACAAATATCCCAAGCTGTAAATATCGACAATAGTGCCACCTTTTGTCAAAAGTAGAAAAGAATGTCAAGACAAAAATTTGTATTGCAAAGATAGAATAAAACACTTGTGCATGAAAATCAAGAGTTTCAATGGTTCACAACTCACAATTACTAAAATATGCTTCCTTCGAACGAGAAGAAAAAAAACTTAATTTTTACCTCGGGAATAACATTAGTAGGTTGTGTTACGAAAGTGACAGTCTTCAAAGAAATTGCTCAATGGTGCACAGACAAGTTCAACTATGAGAAAAGAATAATTCAATTGCAAGGAAATCAATCCATCTCTCTAGCTCTTTCAACATTCTCGAGAATGATATGACTCCCACCACCTCCCTTGCAATTAAAAAATCAAGAGGCTGACGAATTTATGAAGCAACATAAAGGATGAGAGAGGTTTCTAAGAAATTATTTGGAGGACCTTAGCAGTAACCCTAGTGCTTCTAGGATTGAGTTAAATTCATTAAAATACCCATACAAATAATTTGCATGATTGTTCACCCACATTATTGGTCAGGAATCTACTATGGTTATACCAAGAAATGTTATATATTCCCTACATTATGCTTTGCATGAAAAATCCATTATATATTGGGGTTATCTCATTTCAAGGGAAATTTATTTCCAATTGAATAACCTTAAAAAGACTCAAAAGTTTTATATGAATTCTTACCTCGTATTCTATTGATACTGAGAGGGGGGTGAATCAATATCAAGTACAATTTAAAACCTTTTTCAACTTATACTTAAACCATTCAACTATATCCAATGAGAAATGAACAATAGTATGAGAGTTACACCAATACACCACAATACACCATGCACAATATATGAGAAATAATCAATAGTTATTGTTCAAGGGAAGTAATGACTTCCAAAGGTAGCTATAGCTTCCAAATGTAAAGGGGGGGAGAAACCTCCAAGAGGAAGATACAATCCTCCAATATCAAGAGAGATTTGAACTCTCCATCCTTGCCCGTTCCTTCCACCCAAGAATATATGAGAGATAATAAAACTTTACATTAAATCATCACCATCAACCAATCATCACATAGAACTTGATAATGCTTCCCGAGACTTCTTCAATTTGTGCAATTCTTCAATTCTTGGAGTACTCTGATCCTGTAGATAATATTACTCAATGTATTCTCTGAAACTCCTCCAATTTTCACTCCTTGAATCCTCCCCAAAAAGAGGTTATAGAAATAATGGTAGACTTTATTCAATTATGGTCTATTCAGGAGAGTGAAATTGCACAAAATACCCCACACTCAATAATTAACATCTGTTTCTGAAAATCGCACACAAGAAACTACAGTCTGTACTCTTCCCAATGAAATTTTTCCCACTTCATTTGGATTCTCTATGAATAAGTAATGACTGTTTTACCTGGAACACCTGTTTATTGACTAGCTTCAGGACTGGTCATAAACCCTATCTTCCACAGAGTGTATATCCATAATTATAGCAAATCAAGAGCTGAAATTTTTACCAGAGGCACCTTGATATGTCTTATCAACACCATAGCGATTTCACCATCTGAATCGTTCTAGAAAAAAAATTATAGCAAAAATGGTAAGATGACCT
>JASDQU010371827.1:177866-189653 GCA_032191745.1 Picea mariana | reverse complement strand
TCTCGGCCATGGTTTGGGCCTACTTTGAGTATAGAAGAAGATGATCTTGACATTGATGGTGACTCACTAGATGAGCTTGGTGATGATTTTGATGATCACACTTCTAGTTCTGGTGGCTTTACTAGCCCATGTTCTCTTGATGATTTAGAGCTTGATGATGTTACAAGTAGGCCATGAGAATATAAATTATGAACATGTTTTAAATTTTGTGAAACAATTTGAGGGATTATAACTTATAACTATTTGACATTATGGACTTGCTTTTAAATTTTAAAATCTAAGGAATATGTTCTACTTCGTTTTGTAATTTGTAGACTTGTAGTTGTAACTTGTACTTGTACTATATGTTCAAATTTTGATCATGTTTTAGATTTTGTGAATTTGTTTTAGAGATTATAAGTATTTGACATTATAATTTATGTATATCTAGATCCTTTTAAATTTTGAAGTTGAAGAATATGTTGTAATTCTTTTTCCAATTATCAATGTTAATGTTAACATGTTTATTTTGAATATGTTTATTTTAATGTTAATTTATTATTTTAATATATATATATATATATATATATATATATATATATATATAGTCGAACCTGAAGTTGAACCTCATTGGAAAATTCGAACCCAAATCGAACCTAATTGTTGTCGAACCTGAACCCGAACCCAAACCATGTGACTTAGCCTCTAATATCATTTTGACTCATGATATGCACTTTAGGAGGTGAATTGTAGATTTTCTGAAAGGCCTTGTATGGAACCTTTTGAACTCATTACTATTATTGTTTCTTATTCCTGTGCTAATTTTGAATGTGTTGTTTGGTGTCAGGTTCTACACTACCTGGAAACATTAAGACCAAATCAACTACTTGGCCAGATGATTTGCACTGCTTTCAGTGGTGCAGCGGATACTTTGAATAAGACTGAATTTGGTGGGCAACAGCAAATGATAACAAAGATTGAACAATTCTATCTAACGATTGCTTCCATTCTGAAGCCCTTGCAAGGTAATCCTTTCGTTTCCATACTCAATCCTGGCATAATTAGTGCCCATGTTCACGTGTTCTTTGTTTATTGTCATGTTTGTAGCTTAGCTAATTGAGTGTTTTCTATGGATTGACCAAGGATGCATGTCACTAAGCCACAAGGGTTAACTATTTTGTAGTCTGTGATGGATCAACCAGTATATGGCTGATAAACAATAAAGTAAAACATCAGAATACATAATTTGGTGGAACAGACTGATGCCTATATCTTGCATGGTGCAAACAATTTTATTACCACTAAATAAGAGTGGACATAATGTTGAGATGTTAAAAATATTTGAAAGTTTGTAGGCCCAGCCTTGTTAGTCAAAAAATAATTCTTTCTGTGCGTAAATTGTTTGATGTGATGGCATTGGGAATTCCCATGCTTTTGTACATGGTTGCAACCTAGGCTGTTGGGAGGGGGGAATGGGAGCAGGAAGCACAATTTTCAAAAGCTTCCAGGAGCAGAGTGTTAAGGGAGTGTTTTTTATATATTAAATATTTTAATATATTTTGATGCATATATATTAAAAAAAACTGCAGAACGCTGAATTAGCTGCAGAAAACATGAAAAGATAGATGTAACTAGTAACTACTAGACTAATGTGTTGATGTTTGGACAACATCGGGAATAAATTCTCTTAGATTAATAATTAATAATATAATTATTGATTATTAAATACTATATATAATAAGTAAATGATAATAATAAATAGTTATTGATTATCCAACAACATGGTATCATAGCGGGACTGGGCTTGACTCCTTCACAGGAGGGCCCATGAAAATGAGAGTAGAGTAAAATATTGGGAGTGTTAAATTTATGGGGTTGTTAAGGAAACATATTATAGTTAAGGGTCTACTATAAAATACAAAGAGAAATAAGAGCATTCATAATTTGAGAAAAGAAAAGTCAAAGATATATTAAGAAAAGCTTCTTAAGCTTTAATTTGAAGATATAAATGGATAATTTATATATATATATATATATATATATATATATATATTTTTTTTTTTTTAATTTCCAAATTAAAAGGGATAAATTGATTATTCAAATTTCCAAGAAAGTGATATTTCAAAAAGTTAAAGTGAAGAAAAAAAAGTTCTTAAAAAAGTCAAAAGGTTATAAAGAAGTATTAGGAAAAATAATTTTTTTAAAAGAGGATTGAAGAAACATTTAAAAATCATCAATTATTCATTTTATCTATTAAAAATCAATTATTATGGAAGGATATCAAGATAACTTAGAAATACAATCACGAATATTGGAAGGAGAACTAGGACATTATAAAGCGAGCAATAAAAATTTACAATTTGAAATTGAGAAGGAAAAATACTTTAATGGGTTAGCACAGAAAGATAATCGCTACTTCAAAGAGCGTATTTGGGAACTCATTGCACAAAATGAAGAACTAAATATCGAAAGACAACAAATGGACCAAGACTTACTAGAACGAGATGAAGAAATATTATGATTAAAAAATCATAGTGAAAAATTTCTTACTCAAATTAAGAAGTCAAGGGATACAAAACAACGTGTCCAGGAGTTGGAGCAAGAGAATCAAGATCTCGGGAAGAAATTCATCAGGAAATGATGAAGAAGCTTCTCGTTTGAAGAACCTTAATAAAAAAATTGCTTGAACAAATTAAAAAGATGAAAGATGAAAGGCCAGAGAATCGAAATATTATAAATAAAGTCGACAATTCAGAAGATGAAGAAGAAAATTCACGCCTAAGGGTTCATAATCAAGATTTATTAACTCAAATTAAAAAGTTGAAGCATGATAAGAAGACCTTACAAGAAAAGATAGATCGCAACACATCAGTAGTCGATAAGGAAACGATGACAGACCCAATCAACCTTACAACTCAAAAGGAGGCAAATCCAGCTAATGTAAAGATGTTTTCAAATATCGAGGTACAAACAAGCCAGAAATATCAAGAAGACTCAATTCCAAAATTTAATCAACAAAAAGCTACAAGTATACGAAGTAAGAATCAAGCTGCAAGGATGCCTTATCAACATCCTAATCACAAAAATCGATACTTTAGCCAATCCTTGTATCAACGGAAACAAATGACTTGTATGTTGAAGAATATTACTTCCACTACAAGTGATGCTCAAAGTAGAAGCTATCATGGGAGTCAAAATACATCAAGTTCTTTCCAAGAACTCTATAAACTCCCAATTCCACAGAAGATCGAATTAGGATGGGCAGACTCCTTTACAATTCGACAGTTCTGCTCAGCGCTTAGAAGATCCTATTGTCTCAGGTCTTCAATGATAACTAACTCAAGAATGAAGAATCATGAGACAATAAATACAAGCTAGAGCAAGAGATAAGTCTTCCATAACGTATGCTTTGAGGAAAAAACATTTTAAAGGGGAAGGCAATGTTATGAACATAAATATACATATAAATAGATATTCATAACATAATAATTAATTAATAATTAATAATTTTTTATAATGAAGGGACATGACTACTTGTTAAGGGCACCCCTGCGTGGGTATATAAACGAGCCCTCATTCTCAATTGTATATTATCTTACTATTCATTCTTATTACATATATAATTGTCCATATGGATTTGATTACTATATTCCAGATATTTTGGATTATTTGTGCGTGACGAACTTTGTTCGTCTTAGAAGAGAGGAAGAGAGCAGAGGAGGTTTTTGTGGAGAAAAGGCAAAGAGAAGGAGGGTGCTCCACGTGAGCTTGAGTTCCAAGCTAGGAGAGGGCACATTTGCTTGGTATAGGGGCACATCTTTGGAGGAGGCGCACTTGGAGATATTGGGTGCACTATTGGAAAAGGGCGTAAGTGTTGAAGAGGAGGTAGGGCACACTCATCTATTACTTCAGCAAAGGCTCCAAGGGAAGCTCATAAGAGGCGTCATTACCCAAGCTAGCAGGCAGCAAATGTGAAGGGCGCAAATCCCAAGAAGGGGGGTGCACTTCAAGGAAGAAACCCACACCAAACTTGTTAGGAGTTAGCAAGTGAATCAGGTTCCTTTGTGCATGTATTTGCTGTACTGTTTTTGCTTTCAGATCTTCATAATAAAATTCTACTCCAAACTGGTTTTCCCCATGGGAGTTTTTCCAGGGTCATGTTGACCAAAAACTTATATGTTCATTTCTCATGTTTGCTTAGCATTTCAGTGGTAGGTTGTTAAAGATCCTAAGAGGGTATTTGATGTTTTGAGTTATATGCATGTGCTAATATTTATGGCAGCCTAAACCATACATTTAAACCATGCAAGGGAGGTCTCAAATGGGGCATCAAATCACACGACTAAAGGCAGTTTTTCCAGGGGAGAATTATCAGACTTGTGTKACTGTCCTAAAACAGTCCTGTAGCAGCCTGTGAGAAAGTCTTGAGTGGACTGTTTTCGACAGCAAGTTAACTGKCCAGAAACAATGAGACAAAACAACTTGAAACACCTTGAAAATAGTGCCCAACAGAAGGTCAAAGACAGTCTTCTGTTGGCAGCCTTTGGTGCCTCGAAAATCTTCATGGTATCAGAGCCAAAGGGCAGYAGAGTGGGCTGATTTTTGGAGCAAACAGTGGGCAGTTTTTGTGGGGTAAAGATCAGATCTGTTTGCTGTTTTTGGACAGCACGTTTACAGTCCAAAACAATGAGAAAAATCAGATTCGAAAGAGTCTCTTAGTGCGTGCYTGTTGGGCAAATTTACACTTGGTTGGCAGCCTCATTTTTCACACTTGAGACTAGTGTSCTTGAGGCTGATTTCTGTTGTTCAGAGTTTCTCAGTTTTACTTGGTTAGAGTGTATCAGTCTTTGCATCAGATGACAGCCTTAACGGTGGTAGGTTTGAGGATGAGGTTGATCTTTTCTTTGTGATTAAGGGAAAGAAGAAGACCAAGAAGGGGCCCAAAGTTGGAGCCAAGGAGCAGTAGTTGAGAGGACAGGGTGAGCAGCAGAAGGACATGAGAAAAGTGAGATGCTTTGCTTGTGGTGAGATGGGGCACTATGCAAAACAATGTCCCAAGAAGAAGAAGAAGTAGGGTGGTACTGCAGCGACAACAGAGGATGAGTTCTCTGCTCATTTTGAGAGGGAGTGTGCTTTTCTCAGTTGTTGTTTGTCAGTTGATACACCATCTAGCTGTTGGTGTGCAGACAAAGTTGAGGAGGTCCCATAGATTGAGAGTGTTGTATTTCATGGGACGCAGACTCAGTTTTCGAGGACACCATATTTAGGGGTGACTGGTCCACCTGGGACAACTTCAGTTTCAGAGTTTCCGAGCAGACAGAGGGTTGGTGCAAAGGCTTCAGAGCATCAAAGATTGATGAGTGGGAGAAGGGCACCAGAGAAGCTTGAGCCTCACTTGGCTATGGAGATGACCAGATCAGCCTCGGGTTCCACTTTAGGTGGAAGTCACTTGGTGAGAGACCAAGTTGAGGATCTTGGCGAGATGCCAAGGTCTAGATACTCTTGGTGAGATGCCAAGAGGTGAGACTCTTGGTGGGATGCCAAGAGAATGACTCTTGGTGAGATTCCAGGAGTAGGGACCTTTGGTGAGATGCCAGGAGGAAAAAATCCTTGGTGAGATGCTAAGGTTGAGATCTTTGGTGTGATGCCAAGATCTAGGTGATCTTGGATAGGTGGAGATGCACTTCCATCTATAGATCACGCAGGTTGACCAGATCTGTGTCAGAGACCACTTGTGATGATCAGGGTATAGCCATACTCACCGAGTATTTGCCAGCAGGCAACCATGTCCACTGCAGGGATGAGATTGGGGGTGAATGGCACTTTCCTCGATAAGATCGAGTGTTGAGATTTGGGTACCTTGGAAAGTGGTCCCCTTGTGTTTGTGAGTCTCTAAACACAAAGGGGGAGACTATTACCCTTATTACTTTACTTTATGTTCTAATTTCACGTTGACTTAGGAGTTTAAGTCAAAAGTGAAATATGTCACTTCAGTTATTAAAGTGACATTTAATTCACTTTGTGGGTGAGTTAAAGGACATGAGACAAACTATGGAAAGTGGGTTTTCTAAGTGAGATTTTGGATTAAATCTCACCCATTGATTAGACATGGCTAGATTGGATCTAGGCCATTGATCTTTTAGGGTTTGGCCAAAGAGAGGCTAAAGGAGGGAAAAGGGTAAGGAGAGGCTCATTCTTCACTTGAGAGAGTTGAGTGAAGAGAAGAAGAGAGGAGAAGAGGTTTTTGTGGAGAAAAGGCAAAGAGCAGGAGGGTGCACCATGTGAGCTTGAGTTCCAAGCTTGGAGAGGGTGCATTGTGCTTGGTTTAGGGGCGCATCTTTGGAGGAGGCGCACTTGGAGCTATTGGGCGCACTATTGGAATAGGGCACAAGTGTTGAAGAGGGGGTAGGGCACACCAAAGAGAAAAGGGGGTGCACTCATATATTACTTCAACAAAGTCTTCAAGGGAATCTCATAAGAGGCACCATTACCCAAGCTAGTAGGCAACAAATGCGAAGGGCACAAATCCCAAGAAGGGGGGCGCACTTCAAGGAAGAAACCCATGCCAAACTTGTGAGGAGTTGGCAAGTGAATCAAGTTCGTTTGTGCATGTATTTGTTGTACTGTTTTTTCTTTCAAATCTGCATAATAAAATTCTACTCCAAACTTGTTTTCCCCATGGGGGCTTTTCCAGGGTCATGTCGGCCAAAAACTTATGTGTTCATTTGTCATGTTTACTTAGCATTTTAGTGGTAGGTTGTTAAAGATCCTAAGAGGGTATTTGATGTTTTGAGTTATATGCATGTGCTAATATTTATGGTAGCCTAAACCATACATTTAACCCATGCAAGAGAGGTCTCAAATGTGCATCAAATCACATGACTAAAGACATTTTTTCTAGGGGAGAATTATCAGACTGTGTGACTTTCCTAAACCAGTCTTGTAGCAGCCTGTGAGAAAGTCTTGAGTTGACTGTTTGGACAGCAAGTTAACTGTCCAGAAACAGTGAGACAAAATAGCTTGAAACACCTTGAAAATAGTGCCCAACAACAGGTCAAAGACGGACTTCTGTTGGTAGCCTTTGGTGCCTCGAAAATCTTCATCGGAGACAAAAGAGTTTACTTAATCGCTGACCATAAAATCGGGTTCCGAGTGTATATGCTCTTAAGCCACTGTAGAATTTGAGTGTGAATAGACGCAAGGATAACCCTCATTTCCAAATCCATAACAAGCGGTCAACCAATCCAATAACTGTGGATTCCAAGGAAATACACCATTGGGTCGCTGCAATATCTGCATATCCAAGTCAAACTTGTTTTCGAGGGAATATCGCGATGGTCAACCATCGTGACATTTAATTAAGAGTGATAACCATCCATGGTTAAATAAACTAGCCGAAAAAGTAAAGTCTATCATATTTGGTTTAAAGTCAACGAAAGTTATTTGAAGGAAGTAATTAAAGTTTCTATCTTAAAAAGTAATTTAACTTTAAATCAAAGTTAAGGAAAAAGAAATTATATATAAGAAGAAAAAAGTTATAAGAAGAGATCATTTGGTTAATTAAAGGAAAAATACATATATATTTATATAAATTATTAGAAGTGTCTATATATATATATAATATTTCAAATCCACTCCATCAAAAGGAAAATATATTGAAGGATATTATTTAATCCTTCCAGAAAAAAATGGAGGTTATCGTAAAATATCGACTAAAGCCAAATGGGTTCTAATAAAATGAAGGAAGGAAGATTTTATTATGAAAGTTGTCCAACTTTATGTTACGGGTTTTCGACATTAAAGGGGAGTATTCAAGGAAGAGAGGTTAACATTGTTATCAGCTTGGACCATAATGCAAATTACATGAATATTGACTTGGCAAATCAATTATTAATTTCAGAGCCGAATATAATTGAAAAGGAAGATTATTTTCGAATTAAGGAGTTACAAGTGATGATTGATGAATATGAATACATATCTCATTTCTATGTTAAGACTATGTATAAAGAAGAAATTTTCATTATCATTGGGTTACCCTGGTTTAAAAATCTAGGTACCTTCATCTTAAACATGGAGAAAAAGTTTGTGATGTTTCCCCATAAAAAGAAGATGATGACATTTCAGGACACTCCTATGAGGTCAAAATTGATAATACCTTCATCGAAAGACTTTAAAGATATCTCGAAGGTGATCCTTCAAGAAAATCAAAAGTCAATATCAAGGATGCAAAAAGAATTTGTCAAAGTTATCGAGGATAAAAACGAAGAAATTTCTCGTTTAAAAGACCACAGTCAAAATCTACTACACAGATCAAGAAGTCAAAGGATAGGAAACAACGCGTTTAGAAGTTGGAACAAGAGAATCAAGATCTGAAGAAGAACCTATTAGAAAAAAATGAAGAAAATTCTCGTTTGAAGAACCTTAATCAAGGGTTTCTAGAACAAATCAAAAAGTTGAAAGAAGAAAAACTTGAAAATACAGACATCTAAGATATTAACAAATTAGATGATGAAGAAAATTCACGTTTAAAAAATCACATTCAAAACCTACTTACACAAATAAAAAAGATTAAAAATGATAAGAAGTCTCTGGAAAACAAGTTAGAATTGCTTATAGAAAAGGAAGCATCGAAGTTTTCAAATGGACAAACCCAAGTTATGGAAAATGGAACAATTACAGATCAAATTCCCGTCATAGTTCAAAGCACTGCAAAATCAACTGAGAAAAAAGACAACGTTAGATGTTGGAGTACAAACGATGGAAGCTCCAGGTATACTTACTAATCGAAATTCAACCATTAACAAGGCAACATCAGTGCATGAAGAAAATCATATATCGAAGTTAAACAAAGAAAACGCTACAAGTATGATAAGGAAAAATCATGTTATACGAAATCCTTATTGACATCCAAATCATATGAGCAAATATCTTAACCAGTCAGAATATCGATGTCATTCAAGACGGGAACGACTAACTTATCATCCAAAAAATATTGATACTAGTGCAATTCAGTCTCATGATAACCATTCATCGTGGAAGAGCAATAGATTGAATTAGGATGGTCTGATCCTTTCACAATTTGACAATTCTGTTCAACTCTTCGTCATTCATATAGTCTCGTATCGTCAATCCCGACCACACCAAAACAATAGAATCATGCAAAGACATTGCGAGCCAGGATGAAGACGTAAGCCTCTCCATAAATAGGCTTTGAGGACAAAGCATTTCTAAAGGGGAAGGCTATGTAACGAACATCAATATATAAAATATATAGATATAAATAAATAATCATTAAATAATAATAATTAATACATCATAATGAAAAGAAACGTCTTATCCAAAAGACATGTCTATTAATGAAAGGGCACCTATATGTCCCTCATTGTCATTGTAATCATCCATCTCATTCTTATACGTTTTACTCAATATAATATATTTCATCCTAAATGGATTACCTTATTCTCTCCTACTTAAATTGGATATTCTTATAATTGCCAAACAAGTTTGTTTGTCACATATTCAGTGCATTAGGACTAGGGTCGTTGGCCTCATAGCGAGGGGGTAGAGCTCAAGATGGCCTTTGGATTTTAAGGTTGGCCATTCATTATCCCATATTTCTTTCTTTCTTTTACTCATTTTATACCAGCTGCATCAACACTGATATTATAACCCTTCTTCTCATAGGATAATGAACCACGGTTCTTTTGAGATACATATAAAATCATTACCGAAGTCTAGTACACTGCGAAAGGCTCCAGGATAATAAGTGTTAAGTATGGGGGAAGGGGGAGCGGTATGTTACCCTTATCAAAGCCTCTCAGTAGTACCCTTGTTCCCCAAAAGTGACAACACGGGACTAGGACACAAATGAAGGCCACCAAGGTGAAACAAGGCAAAGAGCATAACTTATGAGCTTATGATCCATTATCCAACTTCAATCCATGATCCTTACATGCAAAATGCATTAAATATGACACTTTATATGAAACAAGGACTAATGTACCTCATAATGTGTGGGACCACCATCTTCCAATGAGCCATACTAATCGGTGTGATGAGCTATGTTGATGAGGAGGGAGGCATCTGAGGGTTGGTGAGTGTGGAGGATGCTAATCGTCAATACATCGGGACCACTGTTTTCATTGCGGGCCTTGAGACATGATCTCCTCTATTTACCCCTAGGTGAGAGGGTGTAACACTAATTAAAAGAGTGTTGAAGCATGGACTTCGGATTTCCAAGAAGAATGACTCAATTCTCCTCGACAACGATGCCAAAATGTTATCACAAGATCTAGCACCCTTGTGCAAAGCCTATCACAAGATGTGAAACAAGTGTAACTTTTGGAAGTACTTGCCACTATCTCCCTAGCAATTACTTCACTTGTTTTAGTGAAGGATGAAATACAACACAAGGGAGGCTTCCCTAGCAACCTTAAGGAATCCTAACGCAAGATTGGATCAAGTCTATGGTCTCTTATCTTGGTCACTCAATCATACCACCATTTAGGTCAAAGTTGTCAAAGCAAGTTTAAGGTGGTTTATTGAAATAGATTTCAGATTTGCAATTATGAAGGATCTAGGGTAGTAAATGATATTTAGAGCGTGAAAACAAGTTAAATATCTATGTTGCACAGGGACCCGTCCCCCCAAAAAAATCCTGTGTACCCGCCGTTCCCGTGTACTGGGGACCCTTAGGAAACTTACCCAAATTGTCGGGGACTTCATTGGGGACTCGAGGACTTGCTGGTCGTCCCCAAGACGTTCCCGACAGATTTCAAGGACGTTACGAACATATTTCAAGTATGTTCTAGGCAGATTTCAGGGATTTTTTTGGGCAGATTTTGGGGATATTCAGGGCATATATCTTCAGTCTTGACAATCATGGAAATTGATGATTGGACAATAAGATCATTTTTCCCATCCATTATTTTTGTATTGCATTGAATCTAAATCTGTTGTAAAAGTTGTAGCTCAAAACATGGGTTTTGTATGATGGGTTTTGATTTGGGTTTCTGGTGATTTAAATATTGTATTTTCAGCAACAAGGTTACAACAAACAAAGTTTCCATGTTAGAAAAACAAGAAATGCAACATTTCTAAGGGCTGATCCTTATGGTTACTGTTCTCATTCTTCTGATTTTTCTGGTCATCTTAGCTTTTACATATTGTACTTGGGTTTTCAGGAGTCATTCCATTATAGTGCTTCCACCATCCCAACCTCAAGCATTATGAAAACAATCAGATAGTAGTGACTTCGATTGGGCACTAAATGTTTGAATAAATTCCTATTCAATCACATTCTTAATCTGAAATATGAATCTAATCTCTTTACAAAACCAAAGTGTTTTATAGTGGTTTTCAACACAACCATACAAATCTACAAAACCTATTGAGAAGGGAATGCCATTTTTTAAGATAATCGTCATTAACAAGAAATATGAGTAAGAATTGGCAAGTGGAAGGGCTGTGCATAATACTGTATAGTATAGCTTGATATGCTTACAAGCTTGAAGCAACTACAAATGTTTATGGTGAATTTTAATATTTTTTGATATATATATATATATTGCTGTCCCCTGAAAAATTTGGGGGTGCGCTCTAGCCGTCCCAGGGACGCATCCCCTCGTCCCCGTCGTTCCCCTGTCCCGAAAACCAATGCAACATAGTTAAATATATGCCCAAGTAAGAATTGGCAAGTGTAAGGGCTGTGCATAATACTGTATAGTATAGCTTGATATGCTTACAAGCTTGAAGCAACTACAAATGTTTATGGTGAATTTTAATATTTTTTGATATATATATATATAT
>JASDQU010371827.1:151767-165209 GCA_032191745.1 Picea mariana | reverse complement strand
TGACAATCATAATAACAATCTAATAAATGATGTCAAGGTGTATTCCAAGGTAAAAGATGCCACTAAAACCCTAGAAGTCAAGCTAGAAATGGATGAAAAGTGAGGGTAAGTCCTAATCTAACCATAAAATTGACAAAGGAAAGGGAATTAGGGTTTAAGGTCACTTGCAAGAGAGAGAGACTAGTGTTGTCCAATCCTCATGGGCATATGGAGTCAAATGATGGACTTTATATGAAAGCAAAGGCAAAAGAAAGACCTAAGGACTAAACCCTAGGGTAGTCCACTACAAACCCTAGGTATTAATCCTCTAGGAGGGAAAATCAAGGTAGTCCACTACAAGCCCTAATTGGTCGTTGTGTGTCTACTAACAACCTTTAGCAAGAGATCAAGATGGATCTTGGGTAAAACCCTAGGGTAGTGCACTACAAACCCTAGAACTTTAACCTGTAAGAATAGAACTAGGGTAGTCCACTACAAACCCTAGAAATACCCTCATGTCCTTTACCAAGCTTCAACAAGATGATTACAAGGGAAGGTAGTCCGCTACAAACCTTCCTAGGGTTTCAAGACAATTTATTCAAGAAGAATCAAAGATAGCATGCAATATTTCCACTTTGATAAAACATCCACTTCATATATTCAAGAAATAAACCAACATGGACTTAAGAAGAACACTTACTAGATAAATCGATGTTCACCATGAAACCCTAGCCAAGAAATCATCCATCAAACTTGAAAAGCATCCATAAGATCATCTCGAAGAGAAGGCGCATAAGTCATCCATAGTGAAAGAGAAAGATAGAAGACAAGTGTAGCAATTATTCATCACAAGTTGTTATGATTTAGAAAAGTTAGTGCTCCCTTTATATATATGAGGTAACCAAGCGCTATATCTCTTTATGAAGCCCCTAAAACATGAAAATCCATAATACAAGGTGAATAGGTCTTAGGTTGACCCCCAATAATTCCTCCAAAATAAAGATACAATGCTAAAACATGAAAACATCCTCAAAAGTCTTGCCTCTTCATCAAGAAGGTCACATCTCCTCATCAAAAGGTGCCAACTCATCATCATGTATGCTAGGTCGAGTCAAGTAAGCATCAAATCACCCTCAAGCATGACGTCATCCTCATGTGTGCAACGTCCTGGGCTCCTAGTGTGACATCATGATGGATAAGGGCTCCATAACCTCTTCGAAGAGGTGTACCATCATCGTCAAGCGCAATTGCATCCATCCAAACCCCAACGTCCTCAAAGGGGTGCAACGTCCAAGGTGTGGGATTCCTACCCCTTGAACGACACGTCAGGCTATATGCACAACGTCTCAGCTCATCAAAGCATCCTGCCAGGTCTAGTAGGTGCTGAGAGGTGTCAAGAGGCATGCCAAGTCATCATGTAACCCAACGCTCATCATCAGGGCTCCAACGTCTTGAGAGAAGCCTCATCAATGTCCTTCAAAGGATCATGTCCATAGTGTATCATCATCAAGCAGGGCTCAGAGAAGTCAAGTTAGGCCAACTATCATGGATATAAGAGTCATTAGAATCATAAAAAGTAAGCTACAATTTAATACAAAATCCATGTAAGCAATTCACATTAGGTATCTTCTTCAAAATTCACACTAGCTTAAGAACTTATGCAGTTTTCCAAGTTTAGGTATGGGAGGACCATCACAAGACCCTATTAGGTGTGTCGGTACCCAAGTAGAGGAGTAGTTCCCGAGAAACCCATCAAATTGTAAGCATGAGTGAATGATATGACATAGGGTTTACTTCATGGTCATGGTGTCATTCAGATGCAAAGCCATGTGTGAGATTCATCTCCATGAGTGCCTTTGTAGAGGGAGCGCTTGGTGCATTGAGTTACCCTTTTATCGACACTGTTTCTTTCCATCCCTGTTCTTTCCTTTTGATATTAATTGATTTCTTTGCAAGACCCTTTTTAGGTTTATACATTTATTTTGCTGAGATTCAATTAAGTTCTTTTCATTTGATATCCATTCAGTGCATTAGGACTTGGGGTGATGGCCTCATAGTGAGGGAGTAGAGTTCGAGCTTATCTTTCTTACCAACTGCATCAACCTCGGGAATTCAAGCCCCCTCTTCTCATAGGAGGATGAAGGTACAGACCTTTTTGGGATACATGTAACAACCACTTCCAAAAGGTAGGACAACGAGAGGAATATGGATGGAGTGTGTTAAGTATGGAAGGTGACGAGGTAAAAATATGATTCCCAATTGTTTGGTGTCACTCTGCACTCTATCACTCATTTGTCAACCCAGGGCTTATTGTGCTTACGAGACACTCTTGTGCAATCTGCACAGAAAAGAGAACTAGCTTATTGTAACTATGATTACGAAAGAAATGTGTCACAAAACCCTGATCCTTTCAGTCTTATGGTGGTATCTCGGAAAACTAAGCTCTCTGAAATATCATAAACTTAATCTTTGAATATTCACTTGACTGGAATTTATGAGCAATGTGATTCTGTAGCAATTGTGCATATGTATAAAAAGAAATGGTAAGGTCTATAAAACTCAAAAATTACGATGCTGTAACAGCAAGGGTAAAGTATTTAATGATCCCTGTCCTCAGCCCTGTGGATGATGCTAAAGCTTGTTATGATGGTAGATTCTTTTACCTACACTTTGTTGCACATACCCAGATTTATCTACACATACTTAGAGCTTAACCATAAGGTGTTCGGGTAACATTAGATTTGATTTTAGATGCTGGCTGAAATCTATTCACCCTAATAATCTTTAACTGTCATTATTTAGCAGATGTCCAGGGCCATTATGCAGCATATAACCATTGCTCAGCAAACTATAAAATAAATCTCAGAAACTAGTAATCTGATCAGCATATATATCTAACTATCATGCATGAGTTTAACCAACAACAAAAGATATAATCAGGAAGGAAATAATACGGACTGTACCTATAAGTGGGCCCTTGCTCACGGTACTCCCGTATTCACACTTCACTGATTACCAACAGAGAACGATCATGTACAACAGAAAATATATATATATATATATATATATATATATATATATTAGAAATCTGGAAATTCAAGACAGTATACGCTCAGTTGAATGTCTGATATGTATCACATACTACATCGTCTTTGCTCAATCGAGCACACATATATATACAAAAATGCTTGGCTAAAAATAGCTCTGTGCAGAGCGCCAAATACCCTAGATTCTAGGAAAAATTGTTAAAACAAACTGGTACCTAATCCATCCACGTATCCACTGGCTGTTCACTTCTTGGATGCATTGAGTAGATTGTTATGCATGTTCCTGTTTTAGATTTATCACATGCGTTGAAGTAAAGATGCTGAGCATCTTATTTACTGCTCACGGTTATGTAGCCTTCACGTTGATAACCATCAGCCCTGCCACTTGTCTATATGTAAGCTGCCCATTCAAAGCATGTCGTACTGTGTAGGTGCTGATATGTCTATGCAAAAAATAGAATGTGGCTGTTGTGCTGGAAATATATCTTCTTAAAATATCCTCTTTATATATCTCCAAAATTTGCCTTGCATCGATACACATCTCCGTATGATCTTGGAACCTTGCATTGTGTAGCTAGAACCTGGAGCCTTGCATTTTGTAGCCATAGTTAATGTTATTGAAAACCACACATATTTAATAATTCAAATATTTTCTAAAGTTCACTCTAATTTTAATTTATGAACAAAAATCAAGAAGATTATGTGGCAATAGTAATACTTGTGATAAAGGTGGAACTTTATAAAGATAAGTATGTGGAAAACATAAAAGGAGGGCAAAATGTATGTGTATTTATAGGAGATAGGGAACAAAAAGATGCCAAAATGGGGGTTCATCAGAAGGGAATGGTGCATTACCCCTATCAAGGCCTCCCAATAGTACCCATGTTCCCCAAGAGTGACAATACCCAACTAGAGCACATATGATGGCCACCAAGTCGAAACAAGGCAAAAAGCATAACTTCCAAGCATCATGATCCATTATCTGACTTCAACCCATGATCCTCACATAAATTCCTAATGCATAAAATGTAATACTATGTATGAAATGATGACTAATGTACCTCATGTGTGTTGGACCTGTTGATCAAGTGAATGAGCGGAGCAATGGCGAGGGGGGAGGCATCTGAGGGGCTGATGTCTGTGGAGAATGATGATCATTATCTCTAGGATCACTGTCTGCAATGTGGATCATGAAGAATGATCTCCTTTAGTTACCCCTAGGTGAGAGGGGTAACTTACCCCACTGTTGCCGTCCTAATACACACTTGCAAACGTGAGTTAAGTCTAACTCACTTAGTGTGTCCTTGGAGGCACAATGCCTAGGTTCAAAGCCCACGCTGTCACTTTGACTTGAACCTCTTCCGTCTAGGCTCACTCCTAGGGAAGCTAAGGGTGGTTGTCCCCAATTACTAGATAAGTTTTAGAGTTAGGTTCTAGGAGTTGATTTTAATTCGTTAAGGCTTGGGGGGATTCTAACCTAAGATGCACAAGAAACAATGCAAGATGCAAGGGTTAGTATGTAAATCAAACCTTTTCCTAGGGCAACTAAGACTAGTGCCTAAAGATTGGGCTTGGGGTCAACTAAGTTAAGGGGTTGTTCGTTACAAATAGATTAGAATATTACTTACAAAAGAATAACTTGATCAAATAAATATTAGATACACGATTTACAATTCAAAGAATGCTAAAATACAACAACAAGCTAACCACTTTGTTTATATGTGTTTGTGCAGGATATAAAAAAAGATTAAAGCATCACATAGCATTATCATCAAAGCATCAAGACCATCATCATCAATATATCAAGAAGAAGATTTATAAAGCTAAGCACAAGTATCAAGGATGAAGATCAACCACTCTTAATTATTAAACCCACAAGTATTTAGAAATTTAGATCCAGGGTTGAGTTGCTAAGCTTTCTTAAGGTTATCAAATTTTATTAATCTTTCATCAAAGCCTCCTCTTCCTATTGCCAAATAACTGTCGGATGCTCAATAAGTGTTGCCACCCTAGCTTCGCAGGTCAGTCCTAAGACAAGAGTACTTCCCGGAGAGGACACATCTTGTGCGCCGTGAGACAGTCCCCTACCTACACCCTCCGTTGTTTTCCTCAAGTCTCATTTTAGATGGTGAAGATGGTGGTCTAAGTTACCCTAAAGAGTCTATTAAGTTATTATATGAGTTAGGTAGACTTTTAGGAGTGCTTAGGAGTGTTTAGGAGTGTTTTAAGAATTTTATGACACTTTTTAATGGTGATTTAGTGACTTGGCTGAAACTCATTGTGGCCTTAAAAGTGTGTTGATTTAGTTAAAAATTTAAGAGCATTAACACATGTATATGTCACTAAAATGCACAATTAAGATAGCTTGAAAGAAAAACAAAAAGAAAGAACAACTTGCCAACCAATAGAAGAGAAACAACCACACTTATATCATATTCAAGAGCATAAAGTGTGAAAAAGAAAAAGATTTAGATGTTGCCTACTTATCAACTCAAAAGAAAGAAGCTACTTCAAGCATATGGCATCAAAAGATCTATGCATTAAAGAGAAACACCGCCTACTTATGAAGCATCAATGATTATAGATCTAAGCATGGAACATAAAGATAAACATCTAGTGAACTAAACATGCATAAGATCTAGTTAAGTTGATTTAGGTGCCCAATAGGCTTAAGCTAGAGAATTATTGCGTGTATTAGATCTAGATCTAGAATATTATAACATTAAGCATTTAGATCATTAACCATAAATTAAAACCCTAACCTAACCCTTTGGGGTGTTCCTCTCCCCAAATAGGTAGGCAATTAAATTAGCTTGCTTATTAATTGAGATTATTGAAAAAGGAAAGAAACAAGCAAGCAAGGAAGAGGAAGCAAGAGAGAGAAAAGCAAACCAAGAAACAAGCAAGAAGCAAGCAAAAGGAAAAAGGAAAACAAGCAAACCAAGAAGCAAGCAAGCAAACCCTACCCCACGTCCTAGGGTTTTGGAGATACCCTTTATCTCACAAACCCTCACGTCCTAGCAAGAGAGAGGCAAAAGAGAAAGATCTATATCAAACCCTAATTACCCAAGGCTCACACGTGGGAGGAGGCCATACCCTTTTTCTCCCACAAATGTGAGCCACTAGAAGCAACCGAAAAAAAAGGAGAAAAATGAAGGAAAAAGCTAAGAAAATGAAGGAGCAAGGTTGAGAAATAGCTACCAATCCCTTGGGGGGTCTTTGAGTGTTTTGTGGATGCCTTTGGGTAGTCAAAACCCCTCTCAACCAGATCTGAACCTGCAAAAACCAACAAGCTATGCTTGCTGGAAATGACACACACAACTATACAAGTGAAGAAAAATCTTGCTTTTTTAGGGCAAAATTTTTCTTGAAAAATTTTAGTGAAAATTTTAGATTATGATGACCAAAGAACTCTATTATGCTAGCTGAAATATGGATCACAAAGAAATAATGAGAAGAAGAGCAATAGAAGAAGATTGCTTGGAGTGTATGAAAATCTCAAAGGGAGACTCTTCCAAGAGGCACCCTAATGAAACCCTTGAAGTTCAACCTGCAAAAACTCACACAATAGCATGCATACAATGGATAATATGGAGGGTTAATCTAATAAAGTGAAATACTTGCACCTTATCTAGCTAACCACATATATAGATTCACAAGACTACTCTTTGCAAGATCTACTTAAATAAAATACTTTACCTAAGATCCGTTCATGCAACCATTATATGAAATCAAAACAATTTTACCTCATATGTTTGTAAGAACAAAAATACTTGTAGATCTTCCCAAAATCCTCCAAAGCTTCTTTTATTATTGCATCAAGAAATGGGATCTTGGAGAAATACTTGCTCCAAAACCCTAAGAGAAGAAGAATGAAAATGGATGGAATAGAGAGAGAGAGAGTGGAAAATCAAGTAGCATAATAATAGCTCAAGATATGGTGTCTTGGGAGTGAGGAGAGGGATCTATTTATACTTGGAGGCAAACCTACCTCTCTTGGATCAATGCCAAGTGTCCACCACCAAGCATAAGAGTAGATCTCAAGGCTAGGGCACACCATCTAGGGTTTAGATCTTAGATCTAGGGTGTAGAATGGTGTGGGAGTGTTGGGATCACACAAAAGTCAAGTGGGAAGGCTGGGATTCGTACCAAGGGAGAGGAAGAGGTCCCAACAATTAAAAACGATTTTTCTTGGAGAACCACAAGAGGGGGGCATAACTCTCCTTGGAGGGCACAACAAAAGGGGGAAATGCAAGGAATGGAGGGGGATTAATGAGAAAATGGGAGTGGGATCACCCTAGGAGGTGATGTGGGGGTTAAAGGGGGTCATAACTCATGAGAGGGGGCCCCATTTAAGTCACAACGTCCACCCCCAAGGAAAAACGTCAATCCCCTTAGGGGGGCGTAACTTTTTGGTGAGGAGAAGGTGTAAAGGGTTAGAATAGGTTGGAAAAGGTTGAGAGGGTTATGTTATGCTTAGGGGGTCTCTCTCTAACCTTTATTCCATCATTTTACATCCTCTAACTCATTATTACAATTTTTACATTTTTGCCATGTTTGAACTTTAGCAATTAAAATTGTTGTTTTAGATTGACTGACACTCCGGGTGGACAAACCCATGGCTAAAATTGTCCGACTGAGCTGAAACTTGGTCCATGGATGTGGGGGGTGCTATTCCATTTCTTTTGAGCACAAATACCCCTATCAAAAATCCAAGGACCTAGTTTTTACAATTATTTCTCAAAAATAATTAATTAATTAAATAATTAAACCTCCAAACTTAGGGAAATTTAATTAATTAAAAAAAACTATACTAGACTCGACGGAATTCCGTGAAACTTTCTAAGATGTCTTGCATGGTCATTTACAATGATTCCCTGTAATAGTTACCAAAAGATAAACCCACTAGAACGTCGTTCACCAGTTTGGAGGAATTATTGAAAGTGTGAGGGAAAAACTCAAGGGAGATCAATAAGGCTGAAAAGATGAATTGATAACCTGAGGATAAAAAACCCTCGGTGAAAGGAACTCTCCCAGTGAACCGATCCCAAGGTAACTGACCTAGACATGACTCATGCAGACCTATTACATTATTAACCCACGCAGGGGTGCGGAAATTCCAGATACAAAAAGAAGTGTTGGGGCCAAACATGCCATGTAGAACCAAAGTCTTTGACAAATTTGCATCTGATGATGCATTTCTTCATGGCACATGGAGTTGACCACCTGTGTTGGAGAGGCGGTCAACACCCACATCATCCACAATTTCCAGTCCTCTTAGAAACCCTATGACTTCGTATGCCCAATTGGGTTTTAGGCACTATTCATACACTTCCAATCACCCTAAAAATAAACCCAATCTATCATATAAATTTCTGTTTTGCTAAAGTAACTCTTCACATCACCTGTAACCTTATTTGTGTATACTTTAATAATCCTAACCTTAGGGACACCCCCCTTGTGCTAGAGAAGAACCGGCCTAAAGTGAAAAGAGGATTTTTTGAGGTGATAGTGATAGTCCTCGAGTTACCTTTAGGTTTGCGCCGACTTTTGGACTTTGTAGGTTTAAGTGCAAGATCAATCAGTAACACACCCCAAAGGCACCTTCTAATGGGGAAATATGCATGAAAATATGTAGATAAGCGCACCAAAAGGTGAATGTCTGCTACATGTGCAACCTTGCCTCCAAATATGTGAACTCAACAGAATAACATGCTTCAAAAAACATGAATATCCCTCTACATGTGAAACAGAAGGAAAACACGTGGATCTTCATCACCACCTCTTAAATGACTCTTACCATGCTTCAAAGTTCATATACGCTGGTGCAATGCTGCTGAAAAGAATGCCTCTATAATGAAAATAGGGATTGCATTTTCTTGTGGTAACACAACAAAACATGCTTCAAAATGCATGAATATCCCTCAACATGTGAAACAGAAGGCAAGAACATGGATCTTCATCACCGCCTCTCAAATGATTCTTATTATGCTCCAAAGTTCATATACGCTGGTGCAATGCTGCTGAAAAGAATGCCTCTGAAAATGCAAATAGGACTAGCATTTTCTTGCGGTAGCACTTCGATTGCAAGATAATAGTGCAACATGTCAAGGTTGGTCATCTCAAAAATGGATGGATCACAAGATATGATCTCTACTCAGATCTTTCATACAACAATACTATGGGTTCAAGGAACCTCTAGGTTCATACATCTTATCCCATCTAAATTGTGTCCTTAACATTGAAGAGTCATGCATAATAAATAGATAGGTGCTTTGGTGATCAATTCTGACAAGGTCATTGATCATCGTTTATAATTGTCCATTAACTTTCGGGTTCAATGCTCAAGGGTAATTATGCTGCTTCTAGGAAATCTGGTGATCAACTCTGACTCAATGAACAAACATTGAGTTTAATGTAGTAGTTTTCCGAGTGGTTTTCTCCACATTGGCATAATCATTTAGAGTCCCAAAGTAATTACATGTCAGTGTCCACACCTCAGTGCTACAAGATTATGTTTGTCCCTGACTGCTTTGCACCAAACTGACCCCCCGAGGTACATAGCATTGTGCACCTGCATCCAACTTCATATCACCATTATACATATCATTCTCCATTTAATTAGAATTTTGAGTTGATATTCTGCTCCTATTCAAGTACCATTGTGCATGACTATTCTGTGAACTTATTTTGATATTGTCTGATTGCATAAATATTTTCCTTGCAATATTCTTTTGACTGTGTATGAAAGAACGATACATTATAGTTGTTGTGGTTGAGCCAATAGCCTATTTCGAATAGGCACCTGAGTCATGTATGTTAGCAGTTGTGGGTTGGTTTTCTTTGTAGTTGACATGATCATTGTTGCAAATATCTCCGATTTCCCTCAGTTTTTCTGATTTTTTTCCAAGTTTTTTCAGGTTGCCAAGGCCCAATTCTTCCTTATTTTCTGAGTTTTTCAGGTCCAAGCTGAGGTCTCATTTTATCATTTTACTTTTGTAATAGGTCAACAATTATCTGAAGAATTGGAAGATTTCCATGGTGACCTGCAACAGTTATGTTCTCTTTTTGAAGAAATAGAAAGACTGGTAATTTTTGCAGCATCACTTCACCAAAAACTTTGTCATGCCCATCGCCTTGCAACAGTTATCTTCGATGAGCACCTTAAGCATTCCGCACAAAGGAAATGCATTACTCAAGTGAATAACCTTAATGAGGTAACCACAGGACCAGCACACTTACATGCCTTCTTTGTGTGTTTAAACTCTTATTTGTAGAGTTTGATATATGTTCTAAATGACTTGTCAAGTAATCCTTTGTGAGCAATTTCTTTGTTTACAGGAGTTCCGTATCAAGCAGTTTGTAAGGATGTATGAAAGAGATTCCGTGGCAGCTCTTTTCCCTCCACCTTCGCCCAGTCAATCATGGAGGAAAGTTTTGAGTATGGGAAATTTCTTGAATGGCAACGAGCCTTTATCAAGGGAAGTTGTGTTTTCACTCTATGATAGCATAGATCATAGACATTATGGAAGTGGTAGTCTAGAAAGCACAAGTGTAGTTCTTCAAACTCATAAGATGTATATATGTGGGACTTCAAATGATTTACAAGTTGCATTTGCAGTCACATCTGCTGATTAAATCGAATACATTGTTTCATCATAAACAGGCTGATTCATTAATTTTATCATTGTTAGATTGATCTTTATTTATTTTTCATTTGCAAATATAGATGTTAATCATTCAAAGTACTGTGGTGTTTATATTGTGACAGATTCTGTCATTTTGTAACATACCTTGTATGGAAAACAGTACCTCTTGTGTGTTCATATTGCACCCAGGTTATAACTATGAAAAACTAATAGCTATTCAGAAATATATTTGTTTTCATCGTGTCAAATGGATATAAAAATGTACTTGTTAACTGTGAAATTTGACCATCTTTGAATCAATATTCAACCTTCTGAAGTCATTCTCATCTCTGTGACATAATATATACACTTGTCATGAATGCTTGCACTTTGCAGGTTCAACTTAATCTCTCTAGGATTTATGGATTGTGTTGGAGAGTCTTTCAGTAGCCAGTGTTTGGAAAGACTCCGACATTCACAAAAAGGCATAATAAGCTGCAACTTATTAGATACTCACTGGAATTGTGCAGGTGGTTGAATTTTATTGGGGAAAATACTAGAACTTTCAAGGCTACAGGAAACCATATTTAATTGCTATTGCCACCTGCAAAAGCCTAGTAAACTGAACAATTTTCCTGATATATCTATCAAGGCAACTGAAAAAACTGCCATATCCTGCAGATCCTACTAATTTCAATAGTGCAATAGCTGGCATATTCACATCCTGCATATCCTACTGATTTCAATTGTGCAACCATTAGCTGGCATATTGTGGGCGATTTTGTATGTTTTATGTTGACAGTTTTGAACTACGCACAACAATTGTAAAACAAACTTTCAAAGGTAGTTTATACTCACTATATGAGTGAATCATAACAGTGATGAGAGGCAAGCTGGGTCGATGAAAGCAGGGTGCTGTTAGAGTGCCTGCTGAGGTTTGGTTCCCTGCATGTCTGTTTTCCCAGAGGGGTCAGCATGCTGCTGCAGGGGGCTGTTGAGCTGTCATGGCTGTTAAGTTTGGTTGGTTGGTCACACATACTACAGCATACATGGCATCCCACCTCTTGGTAGGTGGTGGATGCTCATTGCTGAAGTAAAATTTGGAAGCACCTTTGATATTTTCACGAGGGAAAGATAACCATGAAAATACAATTAATATTGTCTTTAATGCAATAGACAAAGGGTCAAATATGTTCCAACAACTTTTGAACAAGTTTACTGATGATCCCTACACAAATCTCTCTAACTTTTACTCGGATGCTCACTCTATATTTTTAAGATAATTGTTTTTTGCAGCCAACTCCAGAGATACAGCAGCCAATTCGGGTGAACAATTTTTTTTTGCTACATATAAACCAGAGATACCACAGTCAAGTAGTGTGAATAAAAGCAAATGCCCCTTCAGTAGTGCCCTCTGAGAACTCCTCAAATTACCAATGAACCACTTCAGTCCCAGAGCCTACACTTCCCCCTAAACTCTCTATTATTCCACGTCTACACGAGGTAATAGCATAATGCGCTTGAAATGGCCGACCCTCCATAAAGAATGGAATGTGCTATTAGTTTTTTGGGGTAGCTCAGATAGGTACCTTTCACATTGGTAGTGCCTAGCATGAGGAGGTGTCAGAGCGATGCTCTCTAGATCTTTAACTTTATAATTGCATTTATAAAGTTAATGTGGCTTTTATTTAATGACTAAAGTGATTTTTTTATGAAGTTGGGTGACTTAAGTGATTTAAGTAATCTCAATGAGAGATTAAGTCACAATCGTTGATTTTGGCAAGACAAGATGTAATCTTGACTGTTGAGATCTTAGGGTTAGGGAATTGGTCATTAAGAGATTATAAAAGTAGATCTAAGGAGAGTGAGAGGCATACATTGAGCTGAGAGGAAGAGGGTGAATTTGCAGCTGGAGGAAAGATGATTTTTCTGGGACGAAAACGTTGGGATGAAAAAGCAAGGCCGAAAAGTAGGACCGAAAAAGTTGTGCGAAAAAGCTGGGCCAAAAAAGCCGTGCGAAAAAAGCAGGGCCGAAAAATAGAGCCGGAAAGCAGTGCCGAAAAAGAAGAGCCGAAAAGCAGTGCCAAAAAACTTGCGTGGAAAAAGAAGGGCCGAAAAAGCTGGGCCGTATAGGTTGAGTTTGTTGCGCTGTAAGAAATTTATGAATTAGCTGTTGTAATTATTTTCTTCCTCTGAAGCCAATAAAATCCTCTCATTTACTGGTTTTCCCTTCGGGGTTTTTCTAGGGGCATTACCCAGAAATATCTGTGTTCAAATGTGTGTGTTGTTTATGATTATGCTATGCATTTTAATGGTTAAAACTTAGCTGTAAATTTTCTGCATAGTTTACAAAAGTTATATCACTAGTAGATTAAATTTTGAGTTGTTAAATTATTGGCATAAAATTTTTGATTGTTGGGTTTCAAGAAATTAACATGGTATCAGATCCTGGACTTTGAAGAGTGGCACTAAAGACTTTGGCACAAGGATTTGCAAGGATTGCAGGGGCTTTGATCGAATAAAGGAAGGGAAAAGTAATGTTGGTCAGTTGGATGAGGATGGCTACCAGATTGTGGTTTGAGGACATGCTCGATGGAGCTATGAATTTTAGCCCATGGAAAGACTGGATTGTGTTGTTGTTGGAGGAAAACAAACTCTAGGACATTGTGGAGGAAACCCAGGTTGTTCCCACAGATACAACACTTTTGGCACCCTACAATAAGAAAAATGTGAAAGCCAAAAATATGCTCTTGGATGCTGCGAAGAACCGCATAATACCTCATGTGTC
>JASDQU010371827.1:133958-149847 GCA_032191745.1 Picea mariana | reverse complement strand
TAAGAGATCTCTTGGCATTGTATTGGCTATCTATAATAAGGAAGTTTTGCTGTGTTTTCTTCCCCTAGAGGGTTTCCCAGGATAAATGTTGTGTCTCTTGTGATTGTGTATTTCTCAGTGATCTTGTATTATGCTATTGTTATCTAATGAAATGCAGAGAACTATAATAATGGATTAAACATTAACATAGCTTACCCTCTTCAGAGGCACCCACAAGTAAGCCATACATTTCCCTGCTATCACTGCACCCATTGCCCAGACATCCCTTACCACCTCATCCACTCACATGGCCTGGATTTGACTTCACCCGAGAACATCCCACATCCAATGAGCACTATCCCAATAGGACATCCTAGCATCCCCTCCAAACTTGGCCTGTACAATAGCATAACGTCTTTGAGCACTTTCCGCGTAAAGGGTGTTTCATGCACATGTTTAAATAACTTGATGATTAGATGTGATTGACATTGCTATGATCCCTGTGACTTATGAGCCCATGGGTTTCATCATCTATCACTCACACTTGTGAGGACTAAAATTTGCGCCCTCCTTAGGGTTTCTTGGTTGAAATTTTAGGCGCACTTGTTGAAGGAGGCTTATTTTGGCAAAGTTCTTGGTGGATGTGTTCAACTAGGGTTCTTGATGAATTCTTGATGTATGTAAGTGAATTTTCTGCAATTCTTCTTAAGTGAATGGTGATAGTTTTATTTATCTTGCATTTACATTCAAGATTATGAAATTGCTTGATTAAACCCTAGGAAGACTAGCACATGTTATTGTCCTAGCTTTAAAGGGCTTCACCTACTAGATCTTGTCAAAAGGCCAATTTTCTTGAAGCATTTGCTAGGGCCTTACCATTGCAACACCTTAGTATCCATTGCTTCATCTTAGCCGATTTTTGCTTCATCATTGAGTTAAAGAGGGAGGAAATCTCCTAAGACCTAGGGTAACCTACACCTTAGTAGCTAGTTTTCCCAAGGGTTTGATAATTGGAGCCTTGGGTTACCAACACTCCAATCTATCAATCTCTCTTATCTTTGACTCTCCTACTATCATCATTCATCTTCAACATTTGTTGCCACATCATTGACTCCATTTTCCCTAAAAGCACTAGTCTAAGTCTTCTTGTTGAATGATTGATCAAAACAACCATCAAAACCTATACTTTGAGCTTCCTACTAACCATTTCTAACACTAGAATAGCCTAACCTACTAGCATTATTGTTGTTGTTACTAAAGTAAGCTACAACCATTAATTTGCAGCATTAAAAGCTTATAAAGCAATTGAAAAGGTTGATTGATACATTGTCTTGTTTGTTTCTAATAAATGCTAGTATTATGATTTTAATGGTTGATGATTCTTAGTCATTTTGAAGCCATTTCACGTCATTTAATGTAAAGTATTGCCTCATCAATATTTGTTGTTATAATTTTCTGTTTACTTCATCATTATTAGCCAATTGTTTTATTTGAGAAAGTCTATGGTTTTATGAAGTGCTAACCAACAAGTTGTACTTGCAATATATATAGTTTCTTGTTGCTTTGTTCCGGGCATGTACACTTTCATATATTATCATTTCATTGGTTATAAAACCAGACTTTCTGATCGGTGGCGACTTGTGAGAGGGGATCTTTTATTAGCCTTTTTGACCTTGCCTTCTCAAACCCCCAGGTCACCGGGGACATCTCCCCTGGGCCTACCATCCTAAATAGAAAGAGGAATCCTATTGAGGTGACAGTCATAGAATAACCTCAAGTTACGCCAATTTGCTTTCCTTTTTACCTTCCTTCTATCAAAGTACAAATTGCACGATAACATGGTCTAGAGGTTTGGTAGGGTGAACATGAAGTCTTCCTTGGGCAAGGGTAGTACACAATGGAGATTCTGCAGATATTTCAGATGCTAGACTATGAACCCTTGGCCAATCCTATGGTGCCAAATCTGAAGTTATCTGTTGATTTAGATTCCAATTTGGTAGATCCATCTTTGTGTATGCAATTAATTGGTTCCCTCATTTATCTTGTGAACAACAGGCTTTAAGAATACTAGGCTTAAGGTTTGTTTTGGAGCGAATACTTTGAGCTAGTTCATGGTTGAACCCAAGCATATTCATTGGAAAGCTGCCAAACATGTGCTTAGATATTTGTGAAGATTTTGCAGGTCCTATCAAGCTGCCAACTAGGTCTATCTTTGACCTCAAGTTGGCTCTAAGTTTCAACTGTCTAACAATGGTTTGTTGTTGTTTTAGGACAGTAAACTGTTCAGTAACTTCTTCGCTGATTTGTTACAGCTACATAGGCCAAATGGGTGCTCTAGCATGTAGTTTTGTCACAAAATTTTAGCACATGCATACCAGAAGCTATATAACACACCTAGAGATCTTTTAGTGCTGAAATAATGTTGTTCTAAACACTAGCATACATGAAAATGAACACAGGTATTTTTGGTCAACATGACCTTGGATAAACCCCCCCCGAGGAAGACCAGTTTGAGATGAATGTATATATATGGTGTGCTTCAAGCATGTAATACAACAAGGAAGATAAATACAAAGGAACCTGATACTTTGCAAGCTCCTCACAAGCTTTATAATGGTTCCTTGGGATGTGCGCCCCCTTCTTCCTTGACTGTGCCTGAAGACCCTTGTGCCCTTTCTTTGTCTCTTTGCTGATTGAAGAACCCTTGCATACAAACTATCCTCTGCATGCACTCTCCACAACCCACAACTCAGATCCAAGGAAGCTCCACTCCAAGTTCTACCAAGTAGCCTTGCACCCTCCTCCTAGCAAACACACCCACCACAAATAACTGAGACTCCAACTTGCCTTGCGCCCTCCATGAACATGTGCGCCCTAGCTTGCTGAACTCTCCTTTGAATTCTCACCTCTCTACTCCTCACCAAACTCTCAAGATGAACAAGTGAACAATTGAGCTCTCCTTTGCCCTATGCACTCTCCTTAAGGATGCATGAAGAAACCTAATAAATGGGTGGATGAGATCATCTCATCTCATCCCTAATCAATGGTTGAGATCATCTCAAGTAAGTCTCAACTCAAAACCCACTTTACTTAAGTTTCCATAGTTTCACTTTATGTCCCTTAATTCACCCACAAAGTGAATTAATTGTCATTTTAGGCTAAAATGACCAAATTTCACTTTTGACTTAAATGTCCTATGTCAAAGTGGAATTAGACATAAAATACATAGTACAAGGTACAAAGTACTTCCCACATGTGTTTAGAAGCTCACAAACACAAGGGGACCACTTTCCAAGGTACCCAAATCTCAACAATTTGAAGGCCATAGTTCATTATGGCATGGCATATGTGGGAGATGGTGAGCTGTTACATGGATTTGTAGATTTAGGTTGGGCAGGAGATGCCAAGACAAGGAACAGTACTTTCAATTATTGCTTCAGCTAGGGATCAGGTATGATTTCCGAGCTTAGCAGGAAGCATGCAGTAATTGTGCTCAGTTCAGCTGAAGTAGAGTATATGGCAGCATTATTGACATGTTGGGAGGCCATTTGGCTTTGCAAGTTGATTGCAAAGTTGACCCATTAGATGTTAGGGTTGATGATTGTGTATTGTAACAATTAGAGTTGCATTAGGCTCTCCAAGAATCTAGTGTTTCATGATTGCTCCAAGCAGGAAGATATCTTGTACCATTTTCTAAGGTAGAGTATAAAAGGGAGCTATTGTTAGCAACTATGTTACTGATTTGCAGGTTGCTGACATTCTAACAAAACCCCTTGCAAATCAGAAGTTCATGATTCTGAGAGAGAAGCTTGGTTTGGTGGACACCTTCTTTACAAAGAGGGAGTGTTAGTTTTTGGTTGCTCTAAGTTGTTCTCCTAGGGAGGGTGCATGAATGTTGAGGGGATTCCTTGTTGGATGGTGCACCACATGGGAGAGATTCTCTTACACCTGTATGACAGATACCTTACACTTATGATACTTGGCATCATCAATTTTTTGTTAGTGTAAGATTATCACAATTTCCTTTTACCCAGTTATGACAGCTTTATGCTGGATTCCTTATACACAGTATGACATGGTTATGGCATGTTCATTTCATGGAAGAATGTGTAAGAGTTATTCTAGGCTTAGGTAGGGCTCAATTCTTGGGATATATTCCTTTGTATGTGGGGCGTTTTCTTTGAGGTAATTTTTTAGCAGTCAAGTCTTGTAACACATTTCCCTCTTGTCAAGTTTGACTAGATGAGGGAGGGTGCATTGGTTAGGGTTATATAATCATACATGTGAGGTGTGTGAACATATAATGTGAGAGTGTGAGGGCTTGAAAGAAGTCATTGTATTCCCTTGAGGACAGTATTGTATTTTTTTTATGTGTTAATGAGAAGGTAATGATTGCTGTTAAGAATTTCAGGTTGCTGTCTGCAACATTGCTGTTGTTTGTGTAGATCAGATTTCATCTTTTGCAGGGCTCGTCTCATCTCTTGATAGAGAGAGAAAAGGAAGCAACATAAATATGTGCATGTCCACAGGTAAACAAAAGCTGCGGGTGGGACTAGAAAATTACATCTGTATTATAAAAAGGGAGTGCATGGAGCATCTCTAATTTAGGTCTACAACCTAAATAAAAGCCAGGCATACATTTAAAGATATAGAATATGGTGAATTTGTGGTAATTACTTCAAATTTTACTATCTGAGTAAATACATTGGATCTCTTCTTTTTGCAGATCAAAGATATCAGTGCTATTACACTGGAGGATGCACTTGATATTCTGAGATACCCAGTGCTGCTGGTTTGTTGTTGCTCATGTCACAGTCATTGGTTTTCTGTTATTCTGTATCTAAATAATTATAGTGAAAACAGCATTATGGTAATATAAATGTATGATTATGTCAAATGAAAATTATATAATTCATTTCTTCCTATGAGTAGGGTAAGCATCCGGATGATGGGGAACCTGTGGAATTGAGGCGAACAAAGATTGGCTTTTCTGTTAGGCATCGCCATTTCATAGCTATGGTACCTAAGGTAAAACTTTGTTTATGTTACGACCCTCATCATATGTTCATCATATGTTTGTGATAAGTGAAATTGTAAATTTTCTAAGCCTTGTGAAAGTAGAAATAAACATTATATTAGTGTTGACATTGTTATTGATAGTGATATTTCGATGGTTTATGTTATGTGATAGTATTTTGTGTTTATCTTATTATGCATTTTTCCAATGGTATGATAGCCTATGTAACAATATCTTGCGGTAACTTCTAACAAGTGGTTTTGTAGAATGGTTGAGTCTCTGTTTCCATGGGTGCTACATACTGTTGCCGTCCTTATACACACTTGCAAACATGAGCTAAGTCCTGCTCACTTAGTGTGTCCTCGGAGGCACAATGCCTAGGTTCAAAGTCCACGCTGTCACTTTGACTTGAACCTCTTCCATCTAGGCTAACTCCTAGGGAAGCCAAGGGGGGGTAGACCCTAGTTACTAGATGAGATTTAAGAGTTTTATTGTTCTAGGAGTTGGTTTTAATTGGTTAAAAGGTCAAGGGGAATCTAGCCTAAGATGTCAATCAGCAAATGCAAGATGCAACTATCTAAGTATGAGAGTCAGACCTTTTCCTAGGGCAACTAAGACTCGTGCCTAAGATTGGGCAATGGGGTCAACTAAATTTAGGGGGATGTTCGTTACAAGATAAGTTACAAAGTATTACAATAAGATAGATACAACTAGACACAAAGAAAATATCAGATATACAGATTAAGACTAGATACAAGATATACAATACACTCACAAGTTTGCTTGCATGTGCAGGAATTAAAGATACATAAGATAAAGAAATCAACACAAGAAGCCAAGCATGCTCACAACAGATAGAGCTCCGTTGGACTGCTTTTCAATGGCCAAGAGACGCAAATCACTCAAGACCCAATCAAGAGAATGCCTCCAGGTGGATGCGCACTTCTTGAAGGATCACACCACGAGATAAAGGAACAAAATAAAAGAAAGCTTGCAAATGACAATGATATAACCACTTAAATGTTAATTCTACAACAGATAACTTAACTTGCATATGACAGTGAGACCAGTGAGCTTGCAAGTGTGTAACTGTATTGCTTGGTGTTGTAGACTGAAAATTGAATTAAGTGGTTAAGTGTGGGATTGATTTTAGCCCTATCTAGGTGTCAACCCAAAACTCTTGTCCCCCTATTATCAGGTGGTTGCTGGATGCTCAAGAAGTGAGGCAACGAGGCCTACCCTAGCTTCACAGGTCAACCCTAAGGCCGAGTACTCCGGAAAACTTCCATGGCTTTCCTCAAAACCCCAGTTTTTAAGTGGCGAAGATGGTGAGTTAAGGTGTCCTATTAAGTCTAATTAATGAATTTTAGATCTATGAGCTAAAAAATGTGAAGTGTTATTGAGTGCTTGTAGCTTGCTCAACAAAGTTACCAAAGTACTGAAAATTGAAAGATGTGAAGGCTGATGCCTTTAGACAATGGATTGCAAGTTAAATTTTAGTTTCCAAAAAGGCCTTGGGGACCCAAACCAGAATTAACGAGAGTTCTTAGTTATTATATTGCAAATGTGAAGTGTGAGAGTTGAAAGTAACTTGCGGAATTGTAAAAGGTTGATTAATTGAGCCTTTATGAAACCAATGTTAGCATGCGCATGTGTAATATAAAGATTAGATAAACTTAAACTTGCATGCAACGGAAAATAACGATCTAATCTAAGCCACCACGGGCTCTAAGCTAACATGTGTTATGAAATCTACTCTAGATTATTTTAAGTTAAGCATGCATGTAGAAATCACGACTAATCTAGCTAAGCTTGCAAAGTAAAGACTGAAAGGAAAGCAAGCCGCTTGGGTACAACTCCTTCGGGCTTGCGTTTACAGTATTTTAGAGTAGATCGGAAGAAGAAAACGTTACCCAGTGAGAGAAGTTGTTTGGAGGATGTGTTGTGCATGTGATTTGGGCAGCATACCCTCTTGTCCTGGTAAGAACCTGCAAAAATCAGCAAGCTATTGTTTGTTGATTTGAGCTGCAACACACTCAGAAAATGTTATGAAATCTTTGTTTTTAGGCAAAGATTTCATGCATACAAGAACCAGAAAATTAAATGAACTTAGGTGACCTATCTAAACATGTCAGCTACCGAAATGAAGAATGAGAGAAGGTGAACAATATCAAAAATAACTTGGAGTGTATGTGAGAAGTAAAGGTAAATCCGTGCTTGGACTTATCCCAATATCCTCTCCTTGAAGTGTCCTGCAAAGCTTAAACATAATGTGAGACAAAGATAGATAATGAAGGCATATATTAATAATCAAAACTACTTTTAATCATTTGTACATGCAGATCAAATAAGTTAGCAATTATACAATCATTAAACTTAGTTAAGTAAAATACTTTATCCAACAATCTACCTATAATCACACAAATATCTGAAACAAGACGATTTCACCTCATATGCATATAACGAGCCCAAACTACTCTTGAGATTCGTGTATCCTCCAAAGCATTTCCTTTTATTATCCAAATGGAAGAAGTTGTAGCAACTACTTGCTACAAGTTCTTCAAGAGCCACACCAATGAAGAAAGGTGACAATAATGATGAGAGAGGAAGAGAATAAGATAGTGAGAAAATAGTAGCATAACAGTGCAATAATGAAAGGTCAAGAATGAGGGAGTGAGAGGTCTCTTAAATAGCTTGAGAAGCTAAGGAGACCCCTCTTGGATCTTCAACACTTGTCAAAGATCCAAGGGACAAGACAACTCAAAGAAGAAAGCCACCAATGAGATGCATGGCTTTTAGGTTGAAGGAAATGGAAAAAGATGAAGAGGATGGGTGAGAAAGCAAGGAAGGAGGGGCGAATTAGGCAAGAGGAGACCCACGTATGGGTTGAAGTAGATGTTTCTTGCTTTCACAAGAGATGTTTCCATCCCCACTTGAGATCTATCCATTCTCTCAAAGGTAAGGCGTTAGTTTCCAAGATGAAAACGTGAGCTTTTGAGAGGGCGTGAGGTAGGAGTGTAGATGGCATGAGGAGCACACGCCCAAGAGGTATGTGAGAGGTGGATGAATGGAATAGAGGGGACCCACGCATTAATCCAAGACAAAAACCAATCTAAGTTGATGTTTCAATGCTAAAAAAAAGGAAGGCGTGAGATGGATACGTGAGAGATTACATGAAGGTTAGCTGGCGTGTGGAGTGTGTAGTCCACATAATAAAGTGTGAGTGTGAGGTGGAAGGCGTGGGGTTGGAGCAAAAGGGAGGGACCACACTTTATATTAAGTGAGAAATTAAAAGCTACGTGGGAGTTGAGAGGGACGTGAGGATTACGTGAGGGAGAGTAAGGTGTGTGAGGAGTGTGACGTCCACACTCCAAAGTGAGACATCGATGGGAGAGGAAGGGCGCACCTCATGAAGAGGGGCCCATAACTTACTTTAAAATGTTTTAATATATCAATTAACGAACTAGTACATGCTCACGTGGGGAAGGGGGGATGTGAATTTCCCAAGGATTTCAATTAAAAAGTAAGTTTAAATAAAAGTGGGTTTAAAAGGTAGGTGAAGGCTTAGGATAGGTAAGTGGGGTATTCTCATCATTATTTTCCCCTTACTTCACTTAATTTGACTAAAAATTACAAAATTTACACTTTCCCATGTTTTGGGTTTGGCAATTAAAATTGTCGTTTTCCGGAAAAAACTCCTAAGTGGACAAACAACCTAGCAAAACTTGTCCGACTGAGTTGAAACTTGGTCCATGGGTGTAGGGGGTCTCACTAGCTTTCTTTTGAGTACAAATACCCCTATTACAAATCCCGGGACCCAAGTTTTACATTAATTACCCAGAATTAATTAATTAATTAATCAATTAATTAATTTGGAACCTTAAAAAAAACCTAGCTATACTTGGCGGAATTCCGCGAAATTTCGCGTGCTGTCTTACATGGTCATTTACAACATTCCTAAACATTAACTACCTAGGAATGACTTCATTAGAACGCCTTTCACCACTTTGGAGGATTTATTGGGTGGGAGTGAAAAACTCAAGGGAGATTAACCCCGCTGGTTAGGCCACATTAACCTCCTGAGGATAAAAAACACTCAGCGAAAGGAACTCTCCTAATGAAGAAACCCTAAGGAAACTGACCTAACATGATCCATGTAGACCTATTACATTATAAACCCGCGCAGGGGTGCAGTAATCCCACTTACAAAACTGTGTGCTAGAGCAAAAAAATACCCTGTAGAACCAAAAAGTCTTCGACATGTTTGCATCTGATGATGCATATCTTCATGGTACATGGAGTTGACCCCCTAGTTGAAGAGGCGGTCAACACATACATTAATTGTAGCAGAAGTGTGTTATCAGAAATAACTTCATCCTATCTAGCCAATTATCTGCTAGAGTAACAGGTTATTAGAAGTTCTGATGAAGTTAAAGTTTATATAGCATAAGAAAACTTTACAATAACACATTTCATGCATGACATGCATGGTATATATATTTCAACATCAAAGTGATAAGATATAGATTTTTAGTTAAATTTGCATTGTGCTTATGTTTATTGAGTAGCTGATGCATGCTTGAACCATGTGTTAAAAGTAGTCAAAATATCTGACTGACCTGCACTTACAGCTGTAGGCTAAGACACATAACACAGGGGCATGTGGATATAGGTGTCTAACACAGGACACATAGACCCCCGAAAACATGACATGGGGGACAAATGTATATATATATATATATGTGTGTGTGTGTGTGTGTGTGTGTGTGTGTTTAAATACAGAGATAAAATATAGCCATAAAGATGTAAAGCTTTTGAACATTTAGAAAATAGAACTACACCAATCACACATTGGGACATATTTATTGACAGGTCAGGACACATCTGTACATGGTTTTGAATGTTTGTGAAACATTTTGAATTTTTTTGGTGCACCAAGAGTTTGGCACATCGGGAGACACTAGGGCAGTGTGTCAAACAGGTGTTTGGCACGTGTCCTAAAACATTGGGACACATTGATAGGTTGGGACACATCTGTACACTTTTTTAATTTTTTGTGAAATTTTTTGGTGTCCCAAGTGTTTGACACATCGGGACACACTAGGGCAGGGTGTCAAACATGTGTTTGGCATGTTTTCTGAAACAGGACACATGCCAAACACGTGACTGACATGTTAGGGAAGCATGTCACCATGTCTGACACGATGACAAGCAACACGTAGACCTACCCCAGCGTGTCCTGTTTCTTAGATGTTTGCCTTTGATGTAGGTGTAAATTTTGCATGTTCTGCAATAGAGATTTCACAAGATATTCGGCTTTTCTTTACTTTTCTGTGGGTGTTATTGGATCACTTTTTTTGTTCATGTATTCATTCTTGTCTTATTTGATTGCATTTCCCTGACATAAAGTTTTTGTTTTATTTCTCTACCTTCCTTGGGGAAAGAAGAAAATGCAAGTGAAGTTCGGGTTGTTGTTCAGTTCCCTGCAATCTATTAGTACATCTCACAAGAAGTCTATGTTATCAGAACTCTCTGCCCACCTTCCTAGATTCGCTCAGATATATTTTAGATTCAGATCCTTCCCAAATTTGTCTTGTATCCTTTGTGGACCCATATCTAGAAGGATAAGACACAAATCTGTACAAGATTCATTCTGGAGATATTTGTTAGGGAAGCATGTCAGTGACACATGGGGCTGACATGCAACACGTGGATCTTACCCAGAGAGTCCTGTTTCTTAGCCTGTACGACATGCCTGATTCATCAAATGTCAATAGTTAAACAGCTTTATAGGTAGACCAATTCTTTCTTGTAATGTTCTATGCTCTAGGTAGTGTTGGTGGCCTAAGAACTGTGGCACATATGGGAATATCCTTTAGTTTTGGCCTTAGAAGCCTCTGTAGATTTAGATGCATAGCTGCCAGCACAAGTTCCTTTAACCCACCAGTAGCTGTTGGTCCTATTTCATACTATATTATTTCCCATAGAAAATCTTGAGAATGTGCTTAATAAAAGCATCCAGAACCAGGACATAAGTGCACCAAGATTGAATTTTGATCTTACAATTTACAAGTAGAACAAAACAGTAGTTTAAGGTGCCCTTTGACATTGTTTTAAGTTTTAACATGGATGTACATGCTAGTTCCATTGATGATCTTTAGCTCATCTGCAAACATCAACACAATTTTCTCCATTGTCTTCCTTTATATGCCCCATATGTGTCCGGATCACTTCCCATTCTTCTTAAATCAGTTACCTAACATAGCGATAGAAACAAAGTAAGTTGAGCGAGATTTATAATGTTAACTAAAGAAGCTGATTATGCAACTCTGTTTTTCCAAATTCCATGTGGAAGCTTGGGAAGTTTCTTTTGGTACAATTTACTCTTTGGAATAACTTCAGTGACAGTATCTAATTCATATTTTTGGCATATAGTGTATAATATAGGTGGGCACTTTCTTGGGCTCCAGAGCTATATACCCAAGCTCACAGCAAGATCGAATAAAAAACTGTCTAGAGAATTTTCTTTTGGAAAGATGCACTTGCTACTCCAGCTCTCATTAAATATTCATCCATCTTTGGTGGTTAGGAAGCAGTTCTTGGATTTCTGTTGTCTGCATACAGATTCAAGGATAGGATCGCATGGAAGAATTCTGTATAAGGGAGAGTTTTTCTTGAAGATTTTATATCTGGACTGAACCTTTCATAGGCTCTATGGGGAAGTCTTATTGTACTTTCCTTTTACTTGTTATAGATTAGTATCAATTGATTCAATGTTCAACAGCAATCCTAATTGCTCCTTTTTGGAAGTTTTAATTCCCAAAGTTCTTTACTACAGTACCACTCAGTGTGCAAAGTTGTTTACTTCGTTTCAGTTTTAATATTTATCTGCTAGGTTGTAATTTACAGGTTTAATCATCAATGTTTACACCCCTAGTTGTAGCCCAAGCGTAGAATCTTACAGTCATGAATTATAGTATGCAATCAAACTTGGTTGGATCTAGAACTAATGATTTTTTTTTTTCTTTTTCTGTAGAATGTAGATCATCAGACAATCACTCTAGATATGGCTGCTCGTTTTCTGAAAGGAAAAAGTACAAAGAGGTTAGGTCGACCATCAGATGGAAAGTCAAAATGGAGAGCAAGAAAACCCAAAATATCGAAATCAACATTGTAGTTCATCATCTAGACAAATCAACTTGTAATCTTAGCCTTAATTAATGAGGGCAAGGTAACAGGTTTGCATTCATCCTTGTATCAAATTCACTTGTATAAAATGATTCAGGGTTTCATTATTCCAATCTCTTTCTTGTTTTTTATCTCATGTTTTCATTTGAGTAATAAGATAAGATAATTTTATTAATGTCCAATCAAATGTATTTGCTCTTTTGACTATTGATTGGTTCGATAGATGGATGGACATATAGAGGGTCCCTCCCATCGATTCATCTAATAGGTGCTAGAAAACACAAAAGCAAACTTCAATTCATTAATGAGAAATACATAAGTGTTAGTTATTGACCTGCATGCAGGAAACATGAACACTGGTTGCTTCTGCTTTAATCCTCCAGTGTGAGATTTATAGCCTGCATGCAAGGATTTATTTGATGCTACAAAGCCTTTTGAGTTTAATTAATGTAATTTTCCATAAGAGATACAGAGCACGCGGATACATTATGTTCTCACTTTACTGTCTGATACTTGTTCCTCAAATTTCTCCACGAAAATACATGGCTGTTTCAGCTCTTGAGATTTAAGTTGGTAGTTATTGAAAGGTTAAAGACAAGATTTTCCAAGTGCAAATATTGATTAACATCAACATATTGTTCAATTTACAAGCCATGTTTTGCAACTTTGTACAGCTAAAGTTACCATAAAAGGGTAATCAGAATAAGATTTATAACATTTTAATGCTTGTCAATGATATGTACAAACCTGCAATCTCTAATTTGTTGACTCCTTGCCTAAAAGCTTTGAATCTTCAATAAGACTATGATGAGAATCAGTGTTTTTAATGACCAAAGATGCGAAGCACATACTATTGATTTCATTATGATATTTTCTAATAGCAAATATTAGCAAGTTTATTATGGATGGTTCGTGTTATTTTAAGCATGTTTCCAGTTTATGGTCATTAATGAAGAGTCTCTGGATTCTGATTTTTTCTATTGATAGAAATACCATCCTGAAACAAAATCATCTAAGAATTGGAATCACCATGTTAACAATGGTTTGGAAGGCCATGGAATTAGTAGTCATTGAGGTATCAAAGCATCAATCATCCAGCCCTTCAATATCTATCACGACCACACCAAGCTTATAAAAAGTGCGAAAGATTATGTTAGTAAAATAAACTTTATTTCTAGTGACAAAAAGAGGACAATGAAGGTGTCCAACTAAAATTTTAGAAAGTGGTTGAGGCTTAGTCGAATCAGTGATCAAAGTGCATATTTTCCTTCTACTTTTATCATGGATGGGAAGTTTTGAACGCCCATCTTGAGGAGTGGTATATACATAATATAAATAAAAGATAATGAATAAAACATAATGAAGTAAATAATACTAATAAATTGAATTTAACTAAATAATAATACATTATAAATTGAGTCATGATTCCTCAAATAAGTCGCATGGGCTAATATAAATGGGTCCCTTAAATGTAATAAGATATCCATCATTCATATACCATCAATTATCATTCATATATATATCAATATTTTATTATATTTTATCTCATTGAGCAAATACAACAAAAGGGTCGTACCATTGGTATCAGAGCCACCAAAAGAACCCATGTTGTACTTGTCTGTACCACTCACCAATCATCCATACATCCACTCGTCGACTCTGCCACTATACAAACAATACCAGTCATCGTACAAATCGTGTCACCATACAACTTTTGTACTATTAAAATAATGGGTGTGCTCGTTTTCACCATATACAATATCTCTATATTGTCACCCAACCATAGGCACCAGGCCACCCTCGAGCACCTTAACCTTGACCACTAGAATAATTCTGAAAGCAAAAACTAGAACAGATAGCAAACTAAGATAGTGTATCTCTCTCCAAAGCTAGTGTATCAAACAAAAAGTCCAAACCATAAACCAAAGACCAAGCCACCCCTATAGTCGCTGCAACTCTCCACCTGTCATGCGCACCACTAGTCCTTATGAAGTCGTGAGAGTGAGTGAGTCCAAATGAGCTCAAGTGCCTTTTATTTATAGTGCTTAAAGTCACCTAACTAGGTTGACTTCTCTTCTTGGAGGCTAGTAACTTAATATTACATTTTTCTCTTGAGCCGACTTGTCTTCTAGGGTTCTTATCCAACCGTTTAGGGTTTCTCTAGCTTGCCGAAATATTCTGGTCTCATCAAATGTAACACGTAGAGGCTAATAACTTCCTCAGCTACCGTAACATCAACACTCCCTCCTAGCTAGGGAGGTATTATCGATAATGGTCTTTAGCACAAATAGACCATTTTGTTGGTAGCATCATCATAGCCACACAAGCTATCTCATGATCACATAGATCAAATCACGAGCATCATCGTCACTAACCATCTAGTTGGCAATCATCTTCAACACTAGTGATAGTCTCCATGGAAATCAAATATAATGTCATCCAATAGAACACAATTGTGTCTATCCATAGTAGTACACAACTATTGTCCAATGGTACACAACCACTCCTAGTAGCATACAACTACTAACTAGTGACACACAATCACGATTCACTACCAGGGGAACACATCCACCACAGTAGCATACAACTATTGTCTAGAGAATACAGTCTCCACAACAATAAAATCATATCATCTGATATCATCTTGCATCAACAATGTCATCATTTGTATCACCTCTAAGTCGTACTAGCATGATGTGAATGCATCATATCTAAGTTGTATTGGCATGATCYGGAGTATCATCTACATCATCTCTAAGTTGTACTAGCATGACATATCTAGCATGATTCCAATGCATCATATCTAAGTTGTATGCCACCTCTAAACTGTACATGCATGATGTAGATCAATGCCTCAATGTGTCATCTCTAAGTTGTATGTGTTGAGATTTGGGTACCTTGGAAAGTGGTCCCCTTGTGTTTTTGAGCTTTTAAACACATGTGGGAAGTACTTTGTACCATGTACCTTATGTCTAATTTCACTTTGACTTATGGGATTTAAGTCAAAAGTGAAATTTGGTCATTTTAGCCTAAAATAACAATTAATTCACTTTGTGGGTGAATTAAGGGACATAAAGTGAAACTATGGAAACTTAAGTAAAGTGGGCTTTGAGTTGAGATTCATTTGAGATGATCTCAACCATTGACTTAGGATGAGATGAGGTGATCGCATCTACTCTTTTTTTAGGTTTCCTTATGCATCCTTAAGGAGGGCGTAAGGGCAAAGGAGAGCTCATTCCATTCACTTGTTTGTTCACATGAGAAGATTGAGGAGGAGCATGAACTTGAGAATGGAGGCATTGGAAGAGGGAAGCTAGGGCGCTTCCTTGCATGGAGGAGCTTGGGTCCCTATTATTTGATGGTGATCATACTTGCTTGGAGGAGGGCACACCAAAGGAAGAGGACGCACACCTAGCAGAGAGCATCTACAGTTGGAGGAAGTCAGATTTGAGTGTCTCAATGGAGAGGTAGGATACCAAAGCACATTGTGGTGCAAGGTTTTCTTCTTCAGAGTATCCAGGGTCAAGGGTGTTTCACTTAAGTGGATTTGGAATCAAAAGGAGAGGGCGCACTAAGCTTGAGGGCATATCTCCTTGGATCCTTTGGCACAACTCGAGAGGAGCTTGTTGTGTATACAGGTTCCATCATATTGTATTTGTTGTTGTATCTCATGCTTTAGACACCACTTATATATACTTCCATTCC
>JASDQU010371827.1:53712-80283 GCA_032191745.1 Picea mariana | reverse complement strand
ATCTTTACACTTTGTTTCAATCTTGTCGACCTGCTTATGTTAGATAGAAGGTGCTTGGGCCAAGGCTGTAGTGGTTACAGTATCCTTTTGTTCACCTTTTGAATAGATTGTGAAGAAGCTTAATTTTGTAGTATGAGATACTACCTTGCAGCATTGTTTAAGTGGAACAGTAGTCAGAACTACCTCTGGTATTCTATAAAGATGACTCCCCAGAGAAACAATGACACTACGGGGTCGAGACTCATAAACAGCATGGCGCTTCCACATATATGGTTGGACCAAGAGAACATCACATACATATAATGGGGAAATATCGCATAATACCTCATCCTTGAAGGGTTGGATGTCGTATGGCAATCGACACTACTGGTTGAAACGAAGATCTTGTCCTTGGCAAAGCCACCCGATGTTGTATTGTTATGGGTGTGGTCTTGTCGACAATCCCAACTGTTTGACAACCTCTATTGAGATGAGGTTCTTCTGGCTTCTGCTATCAACAATAAAATGCAGTGGGGTCCCCTTCACCCACATATGTGAATGAAAAAGGTGTTCCCTCTCTTCAAGATCTGTTGGTTCTTCTGGTTGAATTTTTGTGGTCGTGACAATAACAGTGGGGTCTGCATCGATGATCTATCTTTTACCAGTATTTTCATAATCAAATTATGAATCAGGGTTCGGCTCCTTGTCTTTGATCTTGGCCACCAATGACTGTTTTGAGCGACATTCATCGGTGTTGTGCCAGGGAATTTTGTTGAAATTGCACCATTTGTCGGTGTCCTTCTTTGTCTTCCCGTGACCCTTCTTTTCCTGTGGCTTGGACTGGTTTTTGGGAGACTGTTTGTTAGGGCCGTCTTTGTCATACTTTGGTTGTTGCGGATTTGCAAACCTGAACTCTCGTTTGTTCCGATGCTTAAATTTCTGCTCGATTTTAACAACATATCGATAAGCAGCATTGAGTGATGAGATGTCCAGAAAATCCATTTTAGTTTGGATGTATCTGTGTAGAGCCCCACAGTATTTTAGTACCAAATGTCGTTTGGAGTCTTTGTTACCCAGCTTGGTGCGCAAGGTGTGGAAGATATTGGTGAACTCTGGAACTGCTTGGCCCCTCTCTTGCCACAGTGTGGTCCATCTCACGTACTAGTCCTCATAGTTTCCAATAGGGTAATATTGTTCCTTTACCGCATCCACAAAAAAATCCCAAGTGGGCTCGACCCCATATATTCCAAACTCCTCTGTGGAACTTTGCTCCTAGTAGGCTTCCCACCAATGTTTGACATGTGGGAGAGCTTTAAGGAGTTCAAAGGTGACCTTTTCCCTATCAGAAAAATTATGAACAGAGAAATAACCTTCTAACTGATTTAACTATTTGTCTAGGGCATCTACATTTATCTAACCTTCGAATATGGGAATATCAAAATTAATCTGTACCTTGATAGGAGAGGTGATTCCAAAGTGGTTGTTTGATGAAGATACACCTGTTGTTATCGACAGGCATTAAAGGATGTGGGAAAAATTCTCTGTCATTTTGTCCCTCTGTCGCGGGAGAACTTGCTTAAGCAATAGATTTATAGGATCATATGCTCCGTCATGTTTCTTTTCTTCTGCCATGGAGGGTTTATTGGGTGTGCGAGAGCGATTCTCTTAAAGAGAGACAAGCTCGAGACCCAAATTTCTATACTCGGACCTCGTTGGGGACATGCACTGAAAAAACAATCAAGAGTAGCCTACTCTGATACCACTGATCTAGATTATTTCGGCACGAAATGAGAGCAGAGATGTRATAAAGAAATGCACAGAGATATCGCAAATATCCAATAATCTAACAGAAATATATCAGAGATGAAACCATAAACACGGGTATATAATAATACACAATTTCTATTAATGAAATAAATGTACAGAGACTGTAAAAATATAGAGTGGAAGACTTGCTAGAATGGTGGCAGCTTATCTCTAATAAGAGATGTGACAGCTACTTGCATTCGCAAGAAGATGATTACAATGAGGCTCTGAATGCCTTTTTACAATAAACAGGAATGTCAAAAACTCTAGACATCCAAACCTAACCCTAGGAGACAAAGCACCAAAAGTCATGTGGGCCCCGTCGGGGTAAATTGGTACATCAATTTCCTGGGGTCGTAACTTTGGCATACTATCTTTGTTTGACACATATGATACATCGTTAGAAATATCTATCTGAGGACTACAATTGTTGGAAAAAATTATCATGTTGATATTTTTGATCGGTAGATACCCAAAAAATGTCGTTTAGGGCCTCAAAATGGCTCTGGAAGTTCAGGACCCAAAAAACTGCCAAAAATAGTAAATTACCAAAATTGCCAGAAAATTGTTTTGAGCCAGTTGGAAAAGATGGGTGGCCACCGATATCCACCTGAATCAATCTCCCTGTACAATAAACAAATATTTGTTTTCCTAGATCCATTAGTCCTCCAAGGGATAACAATAAAATAACCCTCTCAACAAATTTTGTTACTAAAAGTAGCAATGAGTTGTGGAGATCTATGATTTCCTCTAAGAAGTTACAACAAAATATCCAAGGAAAACAATGCAATAAAGATCTCAAATAAATAACTCCAATAGACAAGTCAAACAATAGTAAAATAATGGAGCTAGTTAACAGTCATCTCCAAGAATAGAGCTAGAGTGTAGGGTGTCTATTTTAGATGAGGATTTGACCAAACATCATCTCATCAAATCCATCCATAACTAGATCCTCACAACATGTGCCAAATAACTAACTCTAGCCACGCATATGACCTCCAAGGCTAGGTCACCTCATGAAATGTAATAGAGTGTACAATAAAGGATACATGTGGCATGTGTCATCATCCCAAGGTAGAAGCAACATTAACACGGTATAAGATCACGTGAGTACCTTCTATATGTGTATGCCCTCAACAAAATAGAATAAAAATATGTGTAATGTACCCTCCTCATGCGGACATCCTCCTTCTCATCATGGAAAGAAGTGAAAATATGCCCAAAAATATGGGGCACTCAAGAGAAGTGTGAAATCATTCATCAAGCTCAATATCCATAGTGTAACAATCCTCAAAATATGTGTAATAAACCCTCCAATGACATGTGTGGCATGATGAATAAGGTGTCCCATCAATGATAACAAACAAGTGTGTAATAAAATACTCTAATGGCATGTGTAGACCCATCAAGATAAGCAATAGAAACCCCAAAGTATCTCCTCAAGAGGTGGACGTCCATGCTAACACATGTCACAACTCCCAAGGCAAGTCATAATTCCCTAGGCACATCTCACAACAACCAATGTAATTTATGACTCCCAAGGAGCCTATCACAATGCCCTGGGAAATGTCACAACTCCTAATGCAATTCACGACTCCCAAGGCATTTATCACAATGCCCTAGGAAATGTCACAACTCCCAATGCAGGGGTACCATGTCATAATGATGAGTCATGCTTCTTAATACATGTCATTAGGTGGTGAATCATTAAGTGACATCCTTTAAATTCTCAATAGGTCATTTAATTTTTATCCTTTCCTAAGTTTAACCATGGTGGGGACAACATTAACCTATATTACTTGTGACAACCCCTAAGACAAGAATCATTTCCTTAGACTCCAAGTTAGGATTATGTGGAATTTGTATGCGGTGTTTAGGGATGTGAAGTGGATCCATCCCACCATATGATTTTACTTCATTTTCTTGGAGAATCCTCTTAACAAGTACCATAAAATATTTTAGGGTTCTCATGTATTCTTCTTCCAAGAGAGAATGTCCCCGTGTTGGAGCCAATTGTTATCCCTCATATTTACATGAGGAGATTGTGATCATATTTCCAGGATTCCAGTATGAGAACCACTCTTCCAGTGGCATGATTTTCTAGTTCAATTCTAATGTGAGCACTTCATATTGATCATTCAGACCACATGTATGAGGAATTGCCACAAATTTTTGTTGTATGATGATATTTTCACAATGGATATTCCCCAGCAATGATGGTTTCATGATTGATGGAAGTGGAAATTTTTTTCATGACTCAGTTGGGTCATGACTTAGCTGGGTTTGTCACATGAATGATAGATGAATATGTACACATGATGAGAGTTCCCTAGTGCTTTAGTTTTCTATTTTTATATTATGATGATGATTTATGTATTGGATACTATCATATTTGATGTCTTGCCTCACATATGATGATATTTCTTCCTATATTGTTCATAACCATGGTGACCATTGGTATAATATGATGATGAATCATAATGCTCTAAATTCTTGTCTTTTTCTTAGTTGTACATAGTGGGTCATAATTTTCCTTTAGTTAAGTGATGTCACCTTTTGAGTCAAGTTGTACTACTAGAGACCTAGGTAGGTGTAGTGTGTCAATTTCCCTAGTCATATTTTACACCTTGACATTTTCCCCATAATTTTCATTCGCATTCATCATTTTATCTTTCATAGTTGACTTATCATATGACATGTAGCAAGGTCCAAAATAACGAAAGTAAAAATCCCATGTATGAAAATCCTAATTAAAGTCAAAAGAGATCAAATGTTTGAGCTTGATGCAACCAAAATAAAATTTCAAATTATAAAGCTTGAGCCATGCTACATGTTGAGCACACGCTTTTACTAAGCGGGGGGGGTGAATCAGTATAAGGAAATATTTTTCTTTTAACAAACATTAGCCATAATGAGTCAATCACATAAAATCTAACAACTAGAAGACACAAGATTTAATGTGGAAACCCTTTTGGGAGAAAACCACAAAAACTTATCTTTATAATTTGTAGGCACCAATCCACTGTTACAAATATTTGTAGGCACCAACCTATTGGAGACACCAATCCCCACTGGTACAAATCTTGGTAGGCACCAACCTACTCTTACAAATCTTCATAGACACCAATCCCAACCACTAAGCACCAACTTAGCAAGAGACACCAATCTCTTTGTTTGATGTATGTAGGCACCAACCTACTAGAGTAACCAATCCCCACTCTTGGATGTTTGTAAGCACCAACCTACTGGAGACACTAATCCCCACTGCTTGATGTTGGTAGGAACCATCATACTTTCAAGGTTACAAATTATTTTTTAGATGTTGAACATCTGCATTTCCTTCACAACTCTTGTTTTTGCTTCTATCTTCACCAGGTCTACTCGTTGCTTTTACCTTAGATTTGCCTTCACTAGATCTTATTTCTTCTTCTGCTACTTATTCCTTAGATATTCCTTCACCGTATCTTCTTTCTTCTTCTACTACTTCTGCCTTAGATCTTCCTTCATCGAATCTTCTTTCTTCTTTTGTTATTTCATCCTTAGATCTTCCTTTACAAGTTCATCTTGCTAGAAAACCAGATCTACTTGTTATAATGTCATATCTACTTGCTAGAACATTATATATAATCTTCACTAATATTTAATCATCGAGAAACCAATCCCCATTGTTGGATGTTTGTAGGCACTAACCTACTAGATACATTGATCCCCATTGCTTGATGTTGGTAGGCACCAACCTACTTTCAAGATTGAAAATTCTTCTTTAGAGGTTGAACATATGTATTTCCTTCACAGGTCTTCTTGTTGCTTCTATCTTCACCAGTTTTGATCGTTTCTTCTACCTTAGCTCTGCCTTCACCATATCTTCTTACTTCTTATGTTAGTTCTACCTTAGATCTTCCTTCCCCAGTTCATGTTGCTTCTTCTGTTATTTCTGCCTTAGATCTAACTTCACCAGATCTTCTTGCGTCTTCTTCTATTTCTGCCTTAGATCTTCCTTTACAAGTTATGCTTGCTAGAACACCTTATATACTTTTTAGAACAATACATATACTTGCTAGAACACCAAATATACTTGCTAGAACAACATAACTGATCTTCTCTAATATTAATCATCTATCCTTGAATTATATTCAATCATCATTCCTCAAATGATATTCAATTGTCACTTCTCTCACTTCTTCAAATTGTATTCATAAGAATATTACATTTTTACCCACGCCATTTTTCTCACAATACTCTTCTCCTTTTATACTTTATCACAACCCTTCATGAAGAGTCATGTTTATTCAAAAATACTGAACATCCATTAATTAAATTAGTAATTCCCCCTTTTTTAATTCACTTTTCAAAATACCATTTTACTTTTTGACTTCTTTATTCACTTTTTTTATCTTTTAATGCTCCTTTTTCATGTAACTTGATTTTTTATTTTGAATTCACCTTTTTATGTAAAGTCACATTTTTTTCACGTAACTTCCTTTTGAATTCACCTTTTTACATACAGTCACCTTTTCCACATAACTTCATTTTGAATTCACCTTTTTACGTAAAGTCACCTTTTTCATGAGATAATTATATTTGAATACTTACATGATATAAATCATTTTGACATCAATGAAAACATTTTTTTCAACAATCTACCCCTTTGTCATTGATAGAAATATTGTAATCAAGACACATAATCAAGAAGAATTATCCCCATGTCTGCAAATCTCCTCCTATCTGCAACTCTATCTATTTGCAACTCTCCTATTTTGTCTGCAATTCTCCGCATGTTTGCAATTATCCCTCTTTGACATCAATGGAAAAGGATTGCTCCCCCTAAGTTTGTGCTTCTCCTTAAGCTCTTAGTGACTAGATGAGATGGATATCACTCCCAAATTCTGTCTAAGATATTCAAATATCTCTTTGGGAAGGGGTTTTGTGAAAATATCCGCAATCTATTCTTTGGTGGAAATATATTCCATATTCCATATTTGATTCAACTATTCTTCCATAGCATCAATCCAATGCTTATCTTCACCGGCTTCTATAAAATTCTTAGGCTCTACTTTAGATAGCAAGGATAAGTGTTATGGTGCACTTTCTAGTCTTCTTCTAGTACTCTCGTATCTTTATCACCAAAAAGACAATATAATCAGTCTTTATCAATCCATACAGACTATGTATCCAACATAAATAGTAGTACATCTCTTACAATAGTCGAACATGGTCCGGTTGATCTCAGGAAATCCAAGTCGATTCAATAAGAAATAGTCAATCGGTCAACAAGAAGACATCATTTGGGTTCGCATGTCAACAAATTAAAGTATTCCCCCCTGAGGGATCAATAAGTAGCAGCAATAGTTCTCGTCAAAAATTCCATTTGACGAACAAACTAGTCGAAACTAAATCATCAAACACTCAGTCAAAAATCTAGTCAATTGTCATGTTGATTCGATCCTCGGTCGACCACTTCCAAGGAAATCATCATTAAGTAAGAGGAACTTTCCATGAATTTACAGTCGATGATACACAACTATATGAAGTCCCCCAACATTTGGTCAAATGATTCCATGACCATCCATCAATCCAACCACAATTTATCCTTGTGTTTGGGACTAGTCCACAATTGTGTCTTTCATGTCTCTTCTGCAAATATTTGAAAGCATGATTTCCATTCCTTCAACTTTTATGGTGAGGATGATGATAGGGAACAAATTTTTGTGTTGGTTTCTTAGAGGAAGTAGGCTCAGGGTTAGGTTCGCTTACAGGAGTAGAACAATAGGGCATATCAATAACAATGTGATATGTAATAGTATGCTCAAATTATGGCGTGTGAGCAATAGACAGCTCATCAATCTGTTTGGCACAATCAACAATAGGTTGTTCTTCTAGAAAGCCAGTTTGAACTCCACCTACAACAAATAAAAAATTATCGTGTTGTAGCAAGGCCAAGTGTATATAGGGAGGCAATAATAGCATCATATCCAACACCAATCTTAATTAATGGAGACCTTTGACCATTGATGATAGTGTCTAAGGTTTCAGTACTATTTTTGAACTTCAAGCTTCTATTCAACTTAATAGTTGTTTTCTCCAGTTCCTTTCTTAAGGAAACAATTTCAGATTCTAGATCTTCACAATTTTCTTCTTTTTCCTTCAGTTGGATTCTCACCACTTCTTTCATCCGTCTTTCCTCTTCTAATTGAACATTTAGGTTCATGATAGTATTTTTTGTTTCTTTAAGGCTTTGTGACATCTTGGATTTTGAATCATGATCCTCTTCTTCATATTTATGCAGTTGCTCCTTTTATTTTGAATTATTTTTCCTAAGCTTATTTATTTCACTTAAGGCACACATGAGTTCTTCTTCAAGATCCACTTCCCCACTTGTTTCAAAATTTTGCTCTTCTTTTGAATCCATCATTTATTTCCCTTTATATTCAGCAATCTTTTTTTTGACTGCCATAAAGAGAATTTCTTCTCTATCACTATCAGAACTTCTTTCAATGCTTTCTTCAGACGAGTCATAACCCCTTTTGAGTATAGTATCTTCTTCTGCTTATAAGAGTTCTTATTCTTTTCATGTTTTTCTTGTTTGTGGTTATTTTTGTGTTGATGATGTTTTCTCCCTTTCTTTACATTATGGTATTCTTCATCATCACTACTTTCGTTTTTCGCATATGGACACTTAGCAGAAAAATGTCCTACTTTTCCACAATTAAAGCATTTAAAGGGAATCTTACCTTTGTGTTTTCCAAATCCCTTTTTTATATTTATCATAAAGTTTGATTTCTTTGCATATGATTCACAGCTAGAACAGTCACTTGATTTGCGTTCTTTGTTCTTTGTCTTCCTTAAAGCCTTGAAGGTTGCTTCTTTCTTTGGTGTCTTTTATTTTTCAATCCTCATTTCATATGCAGTGAGAATCACACGCTATTCATCCATTGTTAATTTGTCAAGATCCTTCATTTCTTCAATAGCGAAAACTTTGGAATCAAATCTTAAGGGGAGTGACCTTAACACCTTTTGTAAAACCATCGATTCTTAAACTATTTCACCAAGTACTATGATGGTGTTGACAATCTCATTCACATGGAGGAGATAGGCTGCAACATTTTCTTTGTCTTTCATTTTTAGACTCTCAAACTATCTTCTATGAGTTTGGAGCTTAGCCTTCTTGACCTTGTCATTGCCTTTATAGATGTTTTGAATTTTGTCCCAAATTTCCTTTGTCGATTTGCAATGAATTACTTTGACAAAATCTAGTTCTAACAGACCACACAAGATATCATTCATGGCCTTTGCATTGTTTTCACTAGACTTTTTCCCAGTCGTATCTATTGGTGAAGTTGTTGGGGTTGTATAACCAATCATGACTAATTCTCAAATATTGAAACCAAGGGCCATTAGATATGTTTTCACCCTTATTCTCCAGAAGGCATAGTTTATTTATTCAAACAATGGAGCCCTATTTGTAGAGAAACCTTCATGATCAGTCATTTGTGCTCCCAAGATCTACCTTCTAGTGGTTATATTGTTTCCAAAAGAACCCGCTCTGATACCGATTGTTGATCAAAAACCTATCCTGAGAGGGGGGGGGTGAATCAGTATAAGTCTATATTTTTATTTTAACAATCATTAACCATAATGAAGCAATCACATAAAATATAACAACTAGAAGACACAATATTTTGTGTGGAAAACCTTTCGGGAGAAAACCACAAAAACTTATCTTTATAATTTGTAGGCACCAACCCTCTATTATAAATATTTTTAGGCACCAATCCCCACTGGTAAAAATCTCGATAGGCATCAACCTACTCTTACATATCTTTGTAGATATTGTTATCGCACAGATTATAGGTTGGGAAAAGCCCGACCCAATCCACAAGAGTGAGACAACAAAATGAGTAGCTACCCACAGACACCTTATATAGATACTCCCCTCTCTTTAGTGATGGTGAGTCACCACAAGGGGAGAATCCCGGTGACCCTGGGGGAATTGAGATGGAAAGTGGTAGAATGACCAATGAAAACCATATAGGTCAATTTTGGAAGCGGAAATATTCTTGGAAAAGAGTCTTGTTGGTGAAGGGTAGTTTCCAATATGTTGTGTATTTGCAAGACAATCTTAAAATTGCTCGAGACAAGATGATTGATCGAGATACAAGCCAAATAACCAAGGGGAAAATAAAGGAAAGATTATTGTCCTAAATTGCAGTAGTATATCATATTTATATCATCAAATTAAACTAGAAAATGGCTACAAAATATGTTTCCAAAAGTCAAGTAAAGGATACTAGAAACTAAGCTAGCAATGTCTAGTTTAACTTCCACTGAATAGCACAAGACTTTAATGGAAATTAGGGTTGTTTGTTAGGTTTTATAAATAAATATAACCACTAAAATTAGGTGTTACAGCAACAAAATATAACCACTAAAATCATCAAACAATACACCCAAATGATATCCAATGACAAGTAGATCAAATATGGCAGCTTGCAAGCAAACTTCAATGGTAGACTAGTGAGTAATGAGAGAGTTTTAAGAGTGTTTTGTTGCAGCCCTAATGTTTGTAGCATTAATTTGATTACAGCAAGAGAATTACTAGCTAAGCTAGATGCCCTAGTGGCTCAAACAAGCTAAAGGCATGAAGAATAACTTCTAATTTAGACACTCACAAAATCTCTATTTTTAACGTATTTCAATGCAATGATTTTATTTCTCCAATGCAAAAATAGACAAGTGCCTTATCAATTGGGTTATGGAGTCTCTTGTTTAAGATCTAGGGTTTGCAACTTCTCCACGGATGTAATCCCTTTTACTTCCTAGAGCATATAAAACCTAGCAAGGCAAATCTAGGAGGGTGTAAGCCATTTTACTCCTCGTAACAACCTTTGCAATAGCTTATGCTCTTAACAATAATGATAGACTTGGTGGAGGGTGTATTCCCTTATACTCCTTCAAGTTTTTATACAAGAAAAACCATGAAACAAGAAGAAATACTAACAATATCCGAAAATTCCTTACCAATTTCAAAAGATAGCAAGTAAAACCCTTATCTACCAAGAATGTTCCACCATACATGCAAGGGATAAGAATCCAAGATATAGCACACCACTTCCTTCCACAAGACAAGTAACTAGCATCCAAATTATGCACAACAGATAGAGACATGTGATTTTCCTAAAGAGGGTGAAAATTTCAGCCACCAACTTATGTAATTCTCAAGTGTTATGATCTCTAAATGAAATGAGAAAGCCTCTATTTATAGGAGGTCTTGCTAAAATTGTTTGTCCACATTACTTAGGGTAAAACACAATTAGGGAGGCTAACCTCCTCTAATTTCCCCTTTATAAGTAATAATTCAAAATTTACATAAAAATTCCCCTAAAAGGGGTGACGTTGCTCCCTAATTAGCCTCAAAGTGAGACATTTTTCTCTCTAGAAGAAATCATTGGGCCTCCAAAGGCCATGGACCAAGCCACCTAGTTCTCTTATGCATGGAAAAAGTATCTCTCCATCAAAAGGTGTCAAGTCATCATCAAAACCACCAACACCATTGAACCCTAGCCTTCCACATGTGACAGCATACCCCAGAAGTGTAGTGTAATGGATCCAAAGGCAAGTCATTGGGGCCAGAAAGGATATCAAACCATCTGCAAAGGATCCTCAAGTGCCTTCAAAGATAAATTCTCTGACCTAGGTGTCCAAGAACCAAGGGCACATCACCCATCTTGTGGGCTTCAAGCCCCAAGTGAAGGTCTAAGTGACCTTGTACCTTCATGAAATGACTTCCACCTATCAAGGCTCTACAAAGATAAGTGAATTCTCCCTCCAAGGGTTCACAAGTCACAATCATCATGTCAAGTAATACATATATAATAAAATAACCACCCGAACATGTGCATCAAGTCCCCCCTCTGAAAATAAAAAAATTCTCAAAGACCTTATGCAACTTGCCAAATTTAGGTATGGGAGGGTTGTCGTGGTGACCTATTGGGTGAATCATTCCCCAAGTTAAGCAGTGTTTCCCAAGTGGAGCCTCTCTAAGTCATGTGAAGAGTATGAGGTGGATAGGGGTAATTATTTTTGGCATGGGGTTTATTGACATACAAGGGATCATATTGTCTCATTTATGGGTGTCTTTGTAGAGGGTGTGTTTCCCTTCGTCCATGATGCATGATTTTTTCCAATCCCTTTTTCTATTTAATTTATTAGAGTGTTCCTAGGTTGAAGCTAAAGTGGGACTTCTACCTAAGCATGAAAAAACATTTCCCACCTTAACTCTACCCTGGTCACACTGTGCTTCCCCAAGTTGAAGACGATGTGTGGGAATTCTACCTAAGCATGAAAAACATTTCCCACACATGCTATACCTTGGTTGGCATGTTCAATTAGTTACTTATTTTACGGGTCCCTCAATTTTTTGTGAGAAACACTTCATTGTTCTCGAGATCTATGGGAGAGCATCTAGAAAGATTATGATTGGATTTTATCTTTTTCCAGATACAAGACTCTGGTCCTTCCAACCCTTCATCCCATGAAAAGAAGTACAATCCCTTCTTGGGTCAATGTGGCCCGAAAACCCAAAAGATGAGGAAACGAAAGGAAATAAGCATGGAAAGTGAAAATTATGTGCGGGAGCGATATGATGACTCATCAAGGAGACCCCCCAGTAGAAACCCTTTCCCCGAGGGTGACCACTTACTAGACACAATGTCAACCACTAAAGAGAATAATTTCCAAGCAAAGAGCATAATTTCCAAGAAAACGTTTTCAAAATAAAGGAATAACCCTTTTGCAACATATTCAAATGCTTCATTTATTAAAATGACACTTACCACGACACCATACTCATTACCTCATGGAGAAAGATGTGTTTTCCTCTGTGATCCAAGTTGGTGTGGTGAATGGTGCATCTATCGATCTCATAGAGATGGGTGGTGTGATGTGGGGCTCTGCCTACTCGTTTACCTCTCGATACTCCATGTCTGCAACCTGAGGGCCTTAAGACATCATCTCCTTAGTTACCCTTAGAAATGGGGGGTAATAGACACCAATCTACTAGAGACACCAATCCCCACTGCTAAGCACTAGTTTAGTGAGAGACACCAATCTCTTTGTTTGATGTTTGTAGGCACCAACCTACTAGAGACACCAATCCCAATTGCTTGATGTTGGTAGGAACTAACCTGCTTTCAAGCTTATAAATTCTTTTTTAGAGGTTGAACATCTGCATTTCCTTCAAAACTCTTCTTGTTGCTTCTATCTTCACCAAGTCTGCTCGTTGCTTCTGCCTTAGCTCTATTTCACCAGATCTTCTTTCTTCTTCTACTACTTCTTCCTCAAATCTTCCTTCACCGTATCTTCTTGCTTCTTCTACTACTTCTTCCCTAGATCTTCCTTCACCATCTCTTCTTTCTTCTTTTGTTATTTCATCCTTAGATATTCTTTTACAAGTTCTTCTTGCTAGAACACTAGATCTACTTGTTAGAACACCATATCTACTTGATAGAACGTCAAATCTACTTGCTAGAACATTATATATGATCTTCTCTAATAATTAATCACTACTCCTTGAATGATATTCAATCGTTACTCATCAAATGATATTCAATCGTCACTTCTCTCACTTCTTCAAATGTTATTCGTAAGAATATTATATTTCACCCACACCATTTTTCTCACGTTATTCTTCTCATTTTATCTTTATCACAACCCTACATGAAGAGTCGTGTTTATTCAAAAATACACGACATCCATTAAGTAGATAGTTAATTCACCCTTTTTTAATTCACTTTTCAAAATACCATGGGTTTTTAAACCATGGACAAATACCATTTTATTTTTTGAATTCTTTAGGTAAATTCACTTTTTTATCTTTTAATATTTCTTTTTCACGTAACTTCATTTTTTATTTTGAATTCACCTTTTTATGTAACTTCACTTTTTTCACGTAACTTCATTTTGAATTCACATTTTTACATACAATCACCTTTTTCATGTAACTTCATTTTAAATTCATGTTTTTATATAAAGTCACCTTTTTCATGAGACACGTATATTTGAATTCTTACATGATATAAGCCCTTTGACACCAATGACAACAATTTTTTCAACACTGCCCTACTACAAATCCCAATTTCCCCAAGTCCCTTGAAAAAAATAACATAACAAAAAACTCAAAAAGGGACGAAGCAAGTAAAAGAAAAAGACAAAAAAAGGGTAGAAATAAGAAGAGGCTCAAGGAATGGTAACTCAATGCTAAGTTCTCCCTCTCTAAGCATGCGTGTGTAATAAATTGAATAACCCCTGGCTTTTGAAAGATAGAAAGGAAATACCTCTACATCATCCTATGTGGCTATGAGGGTCAACCCATGAAAACACCTTTTTTTCCATAACACCACATTCATCACATCACATACTCATAGCTTAGAGTCCTAGGAAATGATTATTGTCTTAGGGGTTGTCACAGGTAATAGAGGTTAAGGTTGTCCCCTCCATGGTTAAACTTGAGAAAGGATAAAAATTAACTAATATATTGAGAAGTCAAAGGATGAAACTTAATGATTCAACACCTGATGACATATATTTTTAATCATGACTCATCATTATGATGTGGCACCCCTACATTGGGAGTTGTGACTCTACCTGGGGAATTGTGACAGGTGCCTTGGGAGTTGTGAACTACATTGGGAATTATGAGATGTTCCTCGGGCATTGTGACATGCCTTGGGAGTTGTGACATGTGCTCACATGGACGCCCACCTCTTGAGGAGATACTTTTGGGTTTATATTTCTTATCTTGATGGGTCTATAGAGGATTTTATTACACACTTGTTTATTGATCATTGATGGGACATTTTATTCATCATGCCACATGTGTCATTACAGGGTTTATTGCACATATTTTGAGAATGGTTACACTTAGGATCTTGAGATTGATTACTTATTTCACACTTCTCTTGAGTACCCCATCTTTTGAGCCCTCTTTGTGACCCTGCATAAAATAACCATGAAATCCTCCATTATTTGGAAAGCCACAACCAAAGCATTCCCAATCATTGGGAAATGGGTAATTTGGAAAGGCTGAGAAGGGGACAAATTCCTTCTTGGACTTGACCTTGGATTGGAAGAAAAAACAATTACATCATGTCTACACCTCTCAATCTCATATTTAAAGGCTATCATTCCCTTCAGCATATTTCTATAGGCCAAGATTTAAACTCCAGGCATCAAAAATGGCTTACAAGGAAATATTTGGAGCTCGGTGAGGACTATCCAGGGACCTAGAATTCTTACATCAATAACCTAAAGAAATGTATTGTTTTTATCGATGAAGAGGAAGATGAAGTCTTATGGTCTACAAACCCCGTGGGAGGATACGTTCCCATAATTGGATATAAAACACTAGCCATGGAAGGCTTCAACCAACCTTTGATATGCTAGTGGAAACCACTTTGGAAATACAAATGCCTAGCAAAAGCCAAAATTCTTATGTGGCTTCTTTTAAATCAGATCATTAACTTGGGATGTACTTCAAAAACGAAGATACCAAGGCCCTGGAAGATGATTCTTTTGTGAATCAAATTTGGAAACAAGTCTCACCTCATCCTCTTCTATCCATTCACTTAGCAAGTATGGAAGGAAGTTGAAGGTATTACATGATTGAAATCCAAATGGAATGGGGACAAAATCGAAGAATCATTAAAAAGATGGAAAAAATACAAGGACACGAAATATTTCAAGGCCCTACCCTTAACCTTGGCCTAGGGAATATGAAATATGTAGTACCCCTTGATGTGTGTGGTGTAGTTTTTTGAATCCCCTGCATGTATATGAGGGATGTGATCTTCATGCGAAGAGATAACTAGTATCGCATTTATCAACGATGGGAAGTATTTCATCATCAATGCACACAAAGGAAAATCAAAGATCTCTCTGGTAAGTTCTAACCAAACCAAAATTTTGATCTATTCTAGTGAGATGTATTTTTTTCTTAAGAGACAATCATCCAGGGGAGGAATCGGTAAGAGTAAATGCATCCCTAGAGGGATGTACCAAAGAATAAAAACAATAGTTGGAGGATTTGTTGTAGGCATACAAAGGAGTGTTCCAAGAACCTAAAGGAATACCTCCTAAGAGGGAAGTGGAGCACGAGATACATTAAGAGTTTCCTAACAGTTCCCCACAACCAAATATTTGGTATATAGATAGTATGTTTTAGAAGCAGGTGATGTGAATAAATAGTTGCAATAGATACTAGAATGGGGAGTAATTCAACCAAGCACCTCACCTTGTGTGTCACATATTCATCATAGTACCCAAGAAATAGGGGACTTGGTAAATGTGTATCGACTAAAAATATTTGAACAAGATCACACTCAAGACTCGATACCATCTACCTAGGGTAGATGATTTGTTAGACTAGTTGCATCATGCCAAGTACTTCAGTAAGTTGGATCTCAAATTGGGATACCAGCAGGTATGTGTTAAAGAAGAAGACACATGGAATATTGTCTTCAAGACAAAGCAAGAATTGTATGAATGGTTGGTCGTGCCTTTTTGTTTATGTAATGCACCAGCAACATTTATGTGAATGGTGAATGATGTATTGCATGCATGTTTATATTCATTTGAAATAGTTTATTTGGATGACATATTGATTTATATTTCTACTTAGGAGGAAAACATCTCATGCATGTGTTAGAGACTCTAAAAAAGCATTGTTTGTTGGTAAAGCTCAAGAAATGTGAGTTTTTTTAGTTGTCATTGGTGTATTTGGGGTATGTAACCTATGGAGGGGAACTCAAGATAGATCCAAAAAAAATTGAGGCCATCATGAAGTGGCTAGATCCTATTAATGTCACTAAAGTTAAGAGATTTATTGGGGCAGCACAATGCCTATTAAAGTTCATAGCATCATTTTCAGTGGTAGCTAAACTCCATGTCATAACAACCAGTGGTAAGAGTTTCCAATGGGGAAAGGATCGAAATAAATATTTTGATGAGATAAAATGAAAAATCAATCAAGAACAATTTATTTCATTTCCTAAATTGTAGAAAACTTTTGAAGTGGAGACATATGCAAGTGGATATGTCATGGGAGAAATATTGATGTAAGGAGGTAAGTCAATAGGCTATCATTCTGAAATGTTTCATGGGGGAGTATTGAACTACCCTACATATGATAAGGAATTCTATGCCCCAGTTCAAGATATTAAGAAGTAGAATCACTATCTGATGGGAAAGGAATCCATTATCCACATTCATCACCAACCATTGTAGTATTTGCAAGCCCAGAATAAGCTTCAGCAAACCAAACATTACAAGTGGATGGGGTTTTTGCAATAGTTTCATTTAGTCATCAAGTATAATAAGGGGAACATTAATCACTTGGAAGACAAGATTTCAATGCCACCCACACCCAAGATCACAGCTTTGGGAACTCTTGTGCACATGGAGCCTTTTACCCATGATGCATACAAAGAGGCATGCATAGAATATAAGGACTTTAAGGAGGTATTTCTATAGCTATAAGGACAAATTTGTGTAGAATAAGGTGAAAAGGTTGAATATCATCTCCATAGTGGGTTTCTCTACAATCTATACAATATCAATGTTCTTAAAGGTGAACGATTGTAACTTATCAAAGAGGCTTACTCCTCCAAGATTGTAGGATATTTTGGTGTTGGAAAGACATTTTCCAACTTACCAAGGTATGTGTATTTGCCTAGAATGCAAGAATATGTAGCTCGTTATATTAAAGGATTCATACTTTGTTGTACCAACAAGCCCAGTAATAGAAAGAAAGGTTTATCCCTTACCTATACCTAATCTAGGAGGATATGGAACGCTCAAAAATTAATCTTCTCAAATTCTAATTAAAATGACTCCATTGTATAGAGATCGACGATATCTTTCCAATGGTGCATAAATCACCTCAAATGGACATCGTATGAATAAGTTATGATGTTTTGAATATTTTGACCATATAGTCGATGTGGCACCACTGAAAGAGTGACACATGGAATATCGTACAGTGATGTGGCAGGTGACAGGTACATTCAAGTGATGATGTGGTAGACAAGTGGCAGTTGATGCAGGCATTGACTATGCAACAAGTGGACCAACCAGAGAGTGCCATGTGGAACTCTTTGATTGGCCAATATTGGCTAAGGGGCATCAAAATGGTTGGGCAAGGCATGGATCGAACCCAAGACCTCTGGGGGAATATTCAAAAATATTCCAATGTTTTAACCACATGCTCCAACCATTAATCCAAACGATTCCATTTTTTTAGAGCCACGAGCATATATGCATTTAAATTAATTAAATTCTTAACAACCTAAGGATATGCCAAGCTCGCGGGCTCGACCTCGGGTTTTGGATATAAAAGTCACATGACCAACATTGTATGGGAGATATAATTTCCTACAGAGGTCTGGCATGAACCCCGAGGTGGTTTGTTTACCAGAAGTTGTACCTTTGTCTTGTTATGTGGTCCAAGAGCTCGTAGTGAGTTCTATTGCATCGTTTCTCATGCCATGAGAGAAGTATAGAGTGTTTATACTCATTTCTCTCAGTTTTTCGAGAGGAATATGATGATGATTTCAGTTATGTGCTAAAGTGTTGTGTATGAAAATCTTAGTACTGTTTTCTATGTATGAGAGTTGCAGTCTCGTTTAGCATGCCAAAGGGGGTCTTTGGGCACCTATTCAAAACATAGTCGATTTTATACTCATTCTTCTCATAATTTTGAGAGGAATTCATTGATAACCTATGTTTATGGGTTTGAGTAGCAGAATTGAAGGGTCTCTTCCAATTTTCCATTGTAATTCATCATTGTATCAAGCATTTGAGCATTAATAGGGTGGTCCCATATTTGGAAGCAGAACTGGAGATGTATCCCAAGACGAGTGAACTCTTTTATTAAACTATGTAATGGGCCTTGTTATTTGTTGTCTCTATTTCTCTCTATTTTGGCATTCTTATTTCCGCAAGTTATATTTATCATTTAATGAAGTTTATGGATAAGTAACTATTTTCGCATGATATTTTGCAAATAGTCATAATGATATTCATTTCTTGAATCTAGTCATATGTTTATTGTCTTCTTATAAACTAATTGAAGTCTAAGTATTTTTGGATCAATACCCACTCGACCTTGGGAAAGTGTTTACATGGATTTTGTGGGTGGATTACCGACAACTAGGAATGGATGTGACTATCTAGTTGTGCTGGTTGATAGGTTCAACAATATTTGCATTATTATAACTTGTGAAAAGACCATTAAAGAAAAAGTAGCAACAAACATGTTCTTTTAATAGGTATGGGTGCACTTTGGGATACCAAGGAGCATCATCTCAGACAAGGATACCATATTTCTTAGTGCCTTTTGGACTACACTTTGGGAGAAAATGGACACTGAATTAAAGAGATAGAAAACATTCCATTCATAAACAGACGAGTAGAAAAAAGTATAGTCAACGAGAATTTGGCTCTACTTTTGAGGAGTTATAATCAGAGGCAATCAAAGACCTAAGATGAAATTTTGATGTGCATTCAACACTCTTATAACGGATTAGTCCATACTTCCACTGGTAAGTTCCCTTTTGAAACTTGCTTTGGGTATTTTCCACCTTCACCCTTGGATGTTATATATGGAAAGCGAGGAGGGGAGAGGGAAGGCATCATATGAGAAGAAATGAAAGCAGAGAATTTTGTTGAAAATATTAGGCAGATACATTTGCAATTATAGGAGATGGTGAAGAAGTCACGGGAAAGGTACAAGTCCCAACATGATCAACACAGAATTGAAAATACATTCAAAATGGGATATGGAGTTTGGTTATAGATAAATAAGAAAAAACTATGGGGGATTGGTAAGAATATCAAGGCTCTGTGGTATGGCCCTTTTGAGGTATTATAGAAGGTGTGTGATCATCCCTACAGACTCAATATACCCCCATATATGCACATTTACTCAGTTGTGAATGTGGAAAATCTAAAACTCTATGAGACTTCCAAGTTTGATCAGGAAACTAAGGAGAAATTCATACCTACCATATAGGACTTAGCACCAAAATATTAGACAGAGTTGGAAGAAGATATAATTATGTAGAAGTATTTCAGAACTACCAGAAAGGGGCACCATGGCCTTTAACATATTAGATTGAAAGGACAACTTCCAGGCAGGTAAAAATGGTACTTCAGGGAGAAGGTAGAGGAAAACTTTCCTCACCTCATTTAGTAAAATATTTTGGGGACCAAAATCCTCCCAAAATGGGGAGGTGTGATCTGAATTGGATCATTATATAATTTTTCATCTAATTGGTACTTTTTTGGTGGAAAATTGGAGGAATTGACTTGTAGGTCCCAGTTTGAAAATTCGGGGTCTGAAACCTTCTACCTTCTAGAGCCATTTTTAGGAATAAAGTGCCTTTTTTTTTTTTCTTTAATCCAGGGAGGGGATTTGTAAACATATCTAGCAATCCCTTGATGTTATTCTTCACATCAAGACCTTTCCAATAGTGCAAAAATTACCTCAATCAAATCTCACATGTGGAAGCTATGCCTCCTACAAGTTGACATACGTTGTTTCCCACCATGGTACCAAGTGGATTCCATGTCAGCCCCCATTACTCATGTGTGTGGGACTAGCCACGTGTGCAATTTCAAGAAGATTCTATAAAGTCCAAAACCTTTTCACTAATTGAGGGTCGAGGATGAAAAAGCCGTAATCCTAGATGGCTATCAAGACATGTTAAATATTGGTCCACTCAAAAGAGAAATGGTTCATTCTTTAGTATTGTACTTGTTCCATAGTTGAGAAGAGAATCTAGGAGAGTTATTTTGGGAGCATAACAGAGGAGGTAGGATATTTTGTTGTAGTATTTCATGTCATATTGTCAAAGGAAACTCCATAGTGAGTGCCCCTTTCTTTGTACTTCCTTTTCATAACTGAATAAAAGAGAGCACATCATAGGACTCACCTTCTAGATGGGTTTTCTCCTGTATCAGGTTTCCTCTGATACATATTTTGTTAATTTATGTGGATTATGTGTTCATTTTCTTATTCTTTCTTTTTTGTATTTCAATTATTTTCATAAATTTGAGCAATAAGTTGGTTTTAAAAAATCTAAGATCTAAGGAAATAAAAGTGCATGCTAAAATATTTTAGTATAGTATAAGATTTGTTGTGGTGAACTATTCTAGCTGAATATTCATGGAAGTTTACAAATCACTCAAGCTTAGTGGTTTAAGAAATTTTGGAAATTTAAATTTCCATTGAAGACTAGGATCTCCACGTTCTTGGTTTTAAGGAATAAGGTCCCCTCATAGGAAAATTTGTAGAATAGGTGTAACTCTAATCCTAGTAGGTATAATTTATGCAAAGCTAATGATGAGACTTTATATTGTTGGTGTTGGAGCCTGATTATCTTCCTTATTCATAGGCCTTTGTTTTCAATCAKGTTTATACCCCATGAAGACTTTACACCCTGAAAGAATGTACACTCCTCCACGTGGGGGAGTGCAAGGGGGGCTTCCCCCTCTTGCAAGATCCGGGGGGGGGGAATCCCCTCGGCTAGGGGGTCTAGGGGAAAGTGGGCCCCCGACGAGGGTTCGGGGGTGAAGCCCCGGAAGAAAAAATTTCCTTGTAAATGTATATTGTAATTTCATAGTAAATCTAGATCGTTCATTATAAGGTCGCAAATCTGACGGTAGAAGTTATGTTAGGGTTTTTCTCCCTAAAAGGCAACCCTCTTTTATGAGGGAAATGTATTGCATCTATGTATCATTGCTAATATTGTATTCTGAGTGAGGATACTGTGAGAGAAAGAAGAGGAAGTTACAATGGGTGTGTTGTAGGTTGTATCCCTTCATTTGTTGGATAATAATAAAGGAAGGACCCGGCAATTTATCTAGTGGACGTATCCCAGACTGGGTGAACCACGTATATTTGTGTCTCTATTCTATTGTGTATATTTTGTGTTTTATTTCCACATTTTTTTATTTTTATTGCTCCGCGATCCTATTTTTCTAACATATCTCACTTGTTTTTATTATGTCCATACTATGTACATGTCTAGAAATAAGTGGAGTGTCTCACTAGTTTGAAATATGTGTGGGTTGTTGCTTCTTTGGAGGATTGTTTGAAATTTTGGTGTGAAAACCCCTTGCTTAAGGATTTCAAATATCTATCACTCATTATATCATGGGGAATTTGGTTCACAAGGAATAACAGTATTTTTGAGGATAAATACATTGCAATTCTTCAGTATGTTACTCAGGTATTAAATATCTTGTGATATTTTAACAAACAAAAGATCATAATCCTCTCAAGCCATTAGTTAAGGAAGTGGTGGATAAATCATGTGCATGGGCCTACTTTAATGGAATTGTTCAAAGACATCCTTTGAATAGTAGATCAAGGGGAATTATTTATTTTAATTATTCTCACAAAGTGAAATTTAAAGGTGACTTAAAGAAAGAGTGACAAAGAACAATGTGAAGTTGATGAACTTGAAGTTAACCCTCATACTTGMTTTTGAAAAATGTACCTAGAAATTACAAATTGTGGGGACCTTTTGGTTGTCATTAAATGGATGAGGGTGGCCTTCACATTATAAAATTTCTTTCTAATTCATACATATATAAGTAAATCAATTCCATGGTAAATKATTTTCATCATGTCTATAGGCAATGAAATGAGTGGGTTGATGGTCTTTCCAAAGATGGTTCATGTTTGAACACGGGTCRGTGGTGAAGAGAAGGATGTTCATTCATATACATATGTCTGTGAATCATTTCTTTGAGGTACTTCTATATAGAAAATCTTGAACAAGTTGAATTCATAGAAAGACTAATGATAGGAGGCCTTTTATATGTTGAAATTTTGGTATGCACATTTAACCATAGACAATGTCACATCATTGTCACCCAATCATAGGCATTCACATATGCCACCCCCGAGCACACTAACCTTTACTTAGAATAATTTTGGCAAGCCTACTCCAAAACCAACAGATAAACCCTAGATGTTGACTGCAGCAACAACCCAAGACAAGTAGAGCGCTCCTTCTCCAATGGTAGCGCACAAGAGAGAGAGTCTCAATATCCACAAAATAAGTGTCATACACAACTACAGCAGTTGCAGCTACACTACTCTCTCAACCTTTCGCCATACTTAGCAAGAATATCACCAAAAGAATCACAAAGAGAATCACTTGATAGAACTAGAGAGAGACCAAGACCAAGAGATGACCATACGCCCTTATTCCTCCTTCCAGCTGTAACTGCAACTGCAGCTCTCCACAAGACTTGCGCTCTAACGGGGATCCAAATGAGCTAAAATTTCCTCTATTTATATTAATATGTACAGTGAATTTTCTGGTTGGTCTGACATGACTTTATGGTAATTATATGTTATGTTTATCTTTTTCTTGTGGAGTCGACTTGTATTTATGGAAGGTAATATTCTAATATTTTTTATTCTGTTATGTCAACTTGTCTTCTAGGGTTTCCACACATATGTTTAATGGTTAACTTGCTTCCAGAATATTCTATTATAAGTCATAGGTTACACGTGGAATTTAATACCTTTTGCAGCTACCAAAACATCAACACTCCCTCTTATCTAGGGAGGTATTAACTAAGATGTTATTCATGTAGTGGTCTCAAACACATCCATCCATCTCACATGGCATGGAAAAGACTCACATGTTTTTGCAAACCATCCTATAGGTAGCATCACCATAGCCACACAAGTTATCATATGATCAAACAGATCAAGTATCACCATCATAGCCACACATTATCCATCTAGCTGGAAAACATATCCAACACTACTGGTTGGCCCTCCAACTAATAACCTTTAATGTCACTAATCAACACTCTAACTAGGAATCATTTCTGACACTACAGGTTGGAATCTAGTTCATATAGAACTAGTAACTTGTCATCTCACACAGAATCTGACTTAAAAATTTAACACTCCCTCTTAACGAGGAAGGTATTCTTCTTGGCACGATCATCATCATTGCTTCTGTGCTTCTGCAGACCTCGGCCATTGTCTTTTTTAATTTCATGAATCCATACTTTATAATAAGTTATGCACTTTCACTAGAGTAGTGTACCAGCCTTTGTTGGAGTAGAATACCAACTTGTGTTGGGGTAACACACTAGCCTTCGTTGGAGTAGCATAGCAACCTGCGTTGGGGTAACATACCATCCTGCATTGGAGTAGCATACCATCCTGCGTTGGAGTAGCATACCAACCTGTGTTGGGGTAACATACCAGCCTGTGTTGGAGTAGCATACCAACTTGCATTGGGGTAACATACCAGCCTACATTGGAGTAGCATACCAACCTGTGTTGGGGTAACATACCAACTTGCATTGGAGTAGCATACCAACCTGCATTGGGGTAACATACTAGCCTGCATTTAAGTAGCATACCAACCTACACCAGGGTAACATACCATCTTGTGTTGGAGTAGCATACCAACCTGCACCAGGGTAACATACCAGTCTGCGTTGGAGTAGCATACCAACCTGCGCTGAGGTAACATACCAACCTGCGTTTGAATAGCATACCAACCTACGTTGGGATAACATACTATCCTGCATTGGAGTAGCATACCATCCTACACTAGGGTAGCTCCCACCACTGGGGATCACATCACTTCCCTCTACTAGGGAATACATCAATTATCACTATTGGAGAAAAATATTCGGACCACTCCAAGCTAGTCCCTAACAGAGGCTTGGTCAACATATATGCTACATGTTCGTCGGTAGAAATATACTAGACCAATTTTCTCGTCATAGTATTCGCCCTCTTGTTGGGAGAATCCTCTGGAAAACAATCAGGATTTGTTGATCCGGATTTATTTTCGGCACGAAATGAGAGTAGAGATATAATAAAGAAATGCACAGAGATATTGCAGATATCTAATAATATAACAGAAATGTATCAGAGATGAAACCATAAACACATATATATAGTAATACACGATTTCTATTAATGAAAGAAATGTACAGATACTGTAAAAATACAGAGCGAAAGACTCGCTAGAATGGTGGCAGCTTATCTCTGAGAAGAGATGTGACGGCTACTCGCATTCGCAAGAAGATGATTACAATGAGGATATAAAGGCCTTTTTACAATAAACAAGAATGCCAAAAACCCTAGACATCCAAAAGCCTAACCCTAGGAGATGAAGTGCCAAAATTCATGTGGGCCCCGTTTGGGTAAGTTAGTACATCAACTTCCTAGGGTCATAACTTTTGCATGCGATCTCCGTTTTAGGCGTATGATAGCCCATTGGAAAGGTATCGTCGAGGATATTAATTTTGGGGGATCAATCATGCCTTTGGCCACCACTAAGTATCTAGATCCATAAAAACCTTCATTTAGGCCCTCAAAATGGCCCCAGAAGTTAAAAACTGCTAAAAATAGTAAATTGTCAAAATTGCTAGAAAAATGTTTTGAGCCAGTTGGAAAAGGTGGGTGGCCACCGATATCCACCTAGGTAAATCCTCCCTCCTTAGGAAGCAATGGTCTCCATTGCGTTGAGTGCCCGGGGGAGAGGAAAAAGCGTTTGTTGAATCTGAATCTTGGTGAGTTGCTTGCCTTGTTGGATACGTCGCGCTGCTCAGTTTGTGGAAGGCTATCACGAGCATGTGGCTAGAAGGGTTGGACCTTTTTAACTAGTCTAGATACATGAGATTCTTTTGTGCAGAACGAATCTTGACACTTTGCTACAATCTTGTCAACCTGCTTCTGTTGGATAGAAGGTGCTTGGGCCGAGGCTATAGTGGTTGCAATATCCTTTTGTTCACCTTTTGAACAGATTGTGAAGAAGATGAATTTTGTAGTATGAGATACTACCTTGCGACACTTTTTAGGTGGAACAATAGTCAGAACTACCTCTAGTATTCTGTAGAGATGCCCCCCCAAAGTAACAATGACACTATGGGGTCGAGACTCATAAATAGCATGGCACTTCTACATATATGGTTGGCCCAAGAGAACATCACAGACATCCAGTGGGGAAACATCACATGATACCTCATCCTTAAAGGGTTGGATGTCATATGACAATCGGCATTATTGGTTGACACAGAGATCTCATCCTTGGCGAAGCCACCTGATGTTGTATGGTTGCGGGTGTGGTGTTGTCGACAATCCCAATTGTTTGATGACATCTTATGAGATGAGGTTCTTATGGCTTCCGCTATCAACAATAAAATGTAGTGGGGTCCCCTTCACCCACATATGTGAATGAAAAAGGAGCTCCCCCTCTTCAAGATCTATTGGTTCTTCTGGTTGAATTGTTGTGGTTGTGACAATAGCAATGGGGTCTACGTCGATGATCTGTCTTTTACCAATATTTTCATAATCAAATTTTGAATCAAGGTTTGGCTCCTTGTCTTTTATCTCGACCACTAATGACTATTTTGAGCGACATTCATTAGTGTTGTGCCAGGGGATTTTGTGGAAATCGCACCATTTTTCGGTGTCCTTCTTCATCTTCCCCTGACCCTTCTTTTCTTGTGGCTTAGACTGGTTTTCAGAAAGTTGTTTGTTAGGGTCGTCTTTATTATACTTTGGTTGTTGTGGATTTGCATACCTAAACTCCCGTTTGTTCTGGTTCTTAAATTTCTGCTCAATTTTAACAGCATGTCGATAAGCAACACCGAGTGATGAGATGTCCAGAAAATCCATTTTAGTTTGGATGTATCTGTGTAGAGCCCCACGGTATTTCAGAACCAAATGTCATTCAGAGT
>JASDQU010371827.1:33576-53692 GCA_032191745.1 Picea mariana | reverse complement strand
TGGTTCTTAAATTTCTGCTCAATTTTAACAGCATGTCGATAAGCAACACCGAGTGATGAGATGTCCAGAAAATCCATTTTAGTTTGGATGTATCTGTGTAGAGCCCCACGGTATTTCAGAACCAAATGTCATTCAGAGTCTTTGATACCCATATTGGTGCGCAAGGTATGGAAGGTATTGGTGAAATCTGGAACTGCTTGGCCTATCTCTTATCGCAATGTGGTCCATCTCATGTACTGGTCCTCATAGTTGCCAACAGGGTAATATTGTTCCTTTACTGCATCCACAAAAAAATCCCAAGTGGGCTCGGCCCCATATATTCCAGACTCCTCTATGGAACTTTGTTCCCAGTAATTTTCCCACCAATGTTTGACATGGGGGAGAGCTTTAAGGAGTGTGAAGGTGATCTTTTCTCTATCGAAAAAATTGTGAACAGAGAAATAACCTTCTAGCATATTTAACCATTTGTCTAGGGCTTCTGCATCTATCTATCCTTCAAATACAGGAATATCAAAATTAACTTGTACCTTGAAACGTAAGGTGCCTCCAAAGTGGTCGCTTGATGAAGATGTGTATGTTTCTATCGGCAGGCATTGAAGGATGTGGGCAAAATTCTCCATCATTTCGTCCCTCTGTCGCGTGAGAGCTTTCTCAAGCAACAGATTGATAGGATCGTTTGCACCATCGTTTTTCTTTTCTTTCACTATTGAGGTTTTCTTGGGTGTGTGAGAGAGATATTCCTCAAGAGAGACAAGCTCGAGATCCAACTTGTTGTACTCGAACCTCGTCGGGGACATGCACTGAAAAAATGATCAAGAACAACCTGCTCTGATACCACTGATCCGGATTTATTTTCGGCACGAAATGAGAGTGGATATATAATAAAGAAATGCACAGAGATATCGCAGATATCCAAAAATATAATATAAATTTATCAAATATGCAACCATAAACACAGATATATAGTAATACATGATTTCTATTAATGAAAGAAATGTACAGAGACTGTAAAAATGCAGAGCGAAAGACTCACTAGAATGGTGGCAGCTTATCTCTGAGAAGAGATGTGACGGCTACTCGCATTCGCAAGAAGATTATTACAATGAGGCTCTAAAGGCATTATTACAATAAACATGAATTCCAAAAACCCTAGACATCCAAAAACCTAACCCTAGGAGATGAAGCACCAAAATTCATGTGGGCCCCGTTTGGGTAAGTTAGTACATCAACTTCCCGAGGTCGTAACTTTTGCATACGATCTTCATTTTAGGCGTATGATAGCCCATTGGAAAGGTATCATCAAGGAGATTCACTTTGAGGGATCAATAATTCCTCTGGATATAATTGAGAAGATCTATCCTGAAAAAACTTCATTTAGGCCCTCAAAATGGCCCAGGAAGTTAAAAACTGCTACAAATAGTAAATTGTCAAAATTGCCAAAAAAGTTTTTTGAGCCAGTTGGAAAAGGTGGGTGGCCACCGATATCCACCCGGATCAATCCTCCCTCCTTAGGAAGAAATGGTCTCCATTTCTTTGAGTGCCAAGGGGAGAGGAAAAAGCGTTTGCTAAATCTGAATCTTGGTGAGTTGCTTGCCTTGCTGGAGACATCACGTTGCTCGGTTTGTGGAAGGCTATCACAAGCATGTGGCTGGAAGGGTTGGACATTTTTAACCAGTCTGGATACATGATATTCTTTTGTGCAGAAGGAATATTTACACTTTTCTATAATCTTTTCGACCTGCTTTTGTTGGATAGAAGGTGCTTGGGCTGAGGCTGTAGTGGTTACAGTATCATTTTGTTCACCTTTTGAATAGATTGTCAAGAAGCTGAATTTTTTAGTATGATATACTACCTTGCGGCACTTTTTAGGTGGAACGGTAGTCGGAACTACCTCTGTTATTCTGTAGATATGCCCCCCCAAAGTAACAATCACACTACGGTGTTGAGACTCATAAACAGCATGGTGCTTCCACATATATGGTTGGACCAAGAGAACATCACAGACATCCAATGGGGAAACATCACATAATACATCATCCTTGAAGGGTTGGATGTCGTATGACAATCGGCATTATTGGTTGACACGGAGATCTTGTCCTTGGCGAAGCCACCCGATGTTGTATGGATGTGGGTGTGGTGTTGTCAACAATCCCAACTGTTTGACGACCTCTGATGAGATGAGGTTCTTATGGATTCCGCTATCAACAATAAAATGCAACAGGGTCCCCTTCACCCACATCTGTGAATGAAAAAGGCACTCCCCCTCTTCAGGATCTGTTGGTTCTTCTGGTTGAATTGTTGCGGTCACGACAATAGCAGTGGGGTCTGCGTCGATGATTTGTCTTTTACCAATATTTTCAGAATCAAATTTTGAATCAGGGTTTGGCTCCTTGTCTTTGATCTCAGCCACCAATGACTTTTTTGAGAAAGATTCATCGGTGTTGTGCCAGGGGATTTTGTGTAAATCGCACCATTTTCCGATGTCCTTCTTCGTCTTCCCGTGACCCTTCTTTTCCTGTGGCTTAGACTAGTTTTCAGGAAGTTGTTTGTTAGGGACGTCTTTATCATACTTTGTTTGTTGTGGATTTGTAGACCCAAACTCTCATTTTTTCTGGTGCTTAAATTTCAGCTTGATTTTAACAGCATATCGATAAGCAACATCGAGTGATGAGATGTCCAGAAAATCCATTTCAGTTTGGATGTATCTGTGTAGAGCCCCACGGTATTTCAGAACCAAATTTCGTTTAGATTCTTTGATACCCATCTTGGTGCACAAGGTATGGAAGGTATTGGTGAACTCTGGAACTGCTTGGCCCCTCTCTTGCCACAGTGTGGTCCATCTCATGTACTAGTCTTCATAGTTTCCAACAGGGTAATATTGTTCTTTTACCGCATGCACAAAAAAATCCCAAGTGGGCTCGGCCCCATATATTCCAGACTCCTCGTGGAACTTTGCTCCCATTAAGTTTCCCACCAATGTTTGACATGGGAGAGAGCTTTAAGGAGTGTGAAGGTGATCTTTTCTCTGTCGGAAAAATTGTGAACAAAGAAATAACCTTCTAGCAAATTTAACGATTTGTCTGGGGATTCTGCATCTATATGTCCTTCAAATACAGTAATATCAAAATTAAATTGTACCTTGAAAGGCGAGGTGCCTCCAAAGTGGTCGCTTGATGAAGATGTGTATGTTGCTATTGGAAGGCTTTGAAGGATGTGGGAAAAATTCTCTATCATTTCGTCCCTCTGTCGTGTGAGAGCTTGCTCAAGCAACAGATTGATAAGATCGTTTGCTCTGTCGCTTTTATTTTCTTCCTCCATTGAGGGTTTCTTGGGTGTGTGAGAGAAATTGTTCTCAAGAGAGACAAGATCGAGACCCAACTTGATATACTCAGACCTCATCGGTGACATGCACTGAAAAATGATCAAGAACAGCATGCTCTGATACCACTGATCCGGATTTATTTTCGGCATGAAATGAGAGCGGAGATATAATAAAGAAATGCATAGAGATATCACACATATCCAATAATATAAAAGAAATTTATTAGAGATGCAAACATAAACATAGATATACAGTAATACATGATTTATATTAATGAAATAAATGTACAGAGACTGTAAAAATACAGAGCGAAAGACTCGCTAGAATGGTGGCAACTTATCTATGAGAAGAGATGTGACGGCTACTCGCATTCGCAAGAAGATGATTACAATGAGGCTCTAAAGGCCTCTTCACAATAAACAGGAATTCCAAAAACCATAGATATCCAAAAACCTAACCCTAGGAGATGAAGCGTCGAAAGTCATGTGGGCCCCGTTTGAGTAAGTTAGTACATCAACTTCCTGGGGTCGTAACTTTTGCATACAATATTTGTTTTAGGCGTATGATAGCTTGTTGGAAAGGTATCGTTGAGGGGATTCATTTTTTTGTCTCAATCATTCCTTTGGCTATCATTGAGAAGCTCAATCCTGAAAAACCTTCATTTAGGCCCTCAAAATGGCACTGGAAGTTAAAAACTGCTAAAAATAGTAAATTGCTAAAATTGCCAGAAAACTTTTTTGAGCCAGTTGGAAAAGGTGGGTGGCCACTGATATCCACCTAGATCATTTTTACATCTCTAGGAAATATATCTGCAACATGCTCGATCTTGCATATCAACTTGGAATTCACCACTGACTTCCCTTCTGGTCTCGGAACCAAGGAAATGATATCTATCACAGTCCTTCTGACTAGATTCCTCCTCGGTCATTATAGCAAAGTCTATTAAACCAAGGGAATCTTTCCATAAGATCTCATCTCTCCTCGAATTCTTTGAAGCTTTGATCTAGCCTTCTCAACCCATGGCATCTATTTGTTAGTTCTGGATGACGTCTCTCTCTTCCATATGAATCTGAAAGTCTCTGAGTCTACATTCTCCCTCTGAATATGAATCCCTCTGAGTCTATATAATCTTCGGAGCCATCTTCTCCTCATGAAATGGCTCATGAACGTTGCATCATGCAAAGTTTCATGGGACCACGCTGGTCTCTTCTTCGTTAGTGCAACGATTCTGGGTAGGCCCTTTTAGCTCTACTAACTCTTCTTGATGATATGAAGAGTGATCAATTGCACTAGAGGGATTTGTTCGATCATCTTTGGAGCCTTCTTCTCTTTACAATCAATCTCCATATGAGATACTATGTATCTCGCAAAATTACCCTTCTTTGTCTTGTTCTTCTTTGGTACATGGATATGTACGGTCGTGTTTACAACTTCTTATCTGGATAGTCTGCTCCATGTCTCAAACTAGATACCATCTAATATGTTGTCTCTTGCAACCGTCATTATATCTTCCCTCAAATTTATCACCTGTGACCTTCTCGAAACAAGGACAACAAAGGGAAAAACAATAGACAAGAATAATACTCTTATAATAATAAAAACAAGAACGAGAACAATAATCACAGTAGCTCCTTCTCATAGCTATTTCTTTTGACCTTCCTAGAACAAGAAACAAAAAAAAATACAATAATAATAAATAGGAACAACACTCTTCTAGTGTTGTGATCAATCATTCCTCCATGGTAACCTACTCAGAACAAGAAAACAAGAACAAAAAGTATAATATCATTTTCATAAGAACATATCTATGTCAACAAGAATAAAAAGGCAATCTCATGGTAATCATCATATTATTATCAAGGTGACCTTGCTGGAAACAAAACAAGAAGTATCTCCTAGAGGAGATGTTAGTTCATCTTGCGACCAAGTACAGTAAGCATTTATATCAATAGTACTCACATGTTGCCAAGTATTCATTGTGTATAGCAATAATAGAACCTTTCAAGGATCGTTGTCACAACTAGTAATGTAGAAATTATCAAACTTGATATGTGCAAATTGGAAATTTTTTAATTTAATCAATCAAACCTGGAACCTGCAGTCTTAGCTTCAAGAAAGAGTGTTGTTTATTTTGTTTTGAGTCTCCTTCACTCAAGATGACAAGTATTCTCTTCAACCTGTCCCCTGGAGTTTTCTTTTCCTCTGAATGTGTTGGGTTTGAGATCCCTTTGGATCTACGATCTCCTGCAATCACACTCAAAATAGTGATATAGTTTAAATATAAATAAGTACATACCTCTAGCAGCATCGACAGGTAGTGGCACCATCCGGTAGCAACGAAAAACAATGATGAATCTTAAAACTTCAAAGGTGCTCCAACTTGTAATCTAAAGGTAGTTGGAGATTTGTTAGGGTAAGGCGCACTAGAACAACCAAAAATTAGTCCCAAAACTTCACAAAAACTTTCACTGCAACTAGTGTTGCAACTGACACTGCAACTAGTGTTGCAAATAGAACTGTAATCGGTGCTACAATTGGCACTGCAACTGGTGTTGCAACTGGCACTAAGAAACTGGAATGAGGGAACTGGCATGAAGGAACTAGCACTGCAACTGGTACTATATACCTAGATTTTTATGAGGAAACCCTAATTTCTCAACTTTAGAAATTTGCAGATCTGATCCAGGGAAGAGATGTGCCCTACTTAGGCGACCTTATTAGTGAGTTCAGTAAGTTCTCAATGAGCTTGACAATGGGGGAAACTGAGGATATTCCTTCCATCGATTAGACTGTTACAAAGGAAACCAACTCTGATACCATGTTGAAATTTTGGTATGCTCGTTTAACCATAGACAATGTCACATCATTGTCACCCAACCATAGGCATTCACATATGCCACCCCCGAGCACACTAACCTTTAGTTAGAATAATTATGGAAAGCCTACTCCATAACCAATAGATAAACCCTAGCTTCTAACTGCATCAACAACTCAAGAAAAGTAGAGCGCTCCTTCTCCAATGGTAGTGCACAAGAGAGAGTCTCCATATCCACCGAATAAGTGTCATACACAACTGCAACAGTTGCAGTTTCACTACTCTCTCAACATTGCACCATACTTAGCAATAATATCACCATGAGAATCATTTGATATCGCTAGAGAGAGACCAAGACCAAGAGATGACCATATGCATGTATTCCTCCTTGCAGCTGCAACTACAGCTCTCCACAAGACTTGTGCTCTGACTAGGTATCCAAATGAGATAAAATGTCCTCTGTTTATATTAATATGTCCARTGACTTTTCTCRCTGGGCCGATCTGACTTTCTGGTAATTATATTTTATATTTATCTTTTTCATGTGGAGTCGACTTGTATTTCTGGAAGATAATATTCTAATATTCTTTATTTTGCTAGTTTGACTTGTCTTCTAARGTTTCCACACATCTATTTAATGGTTCACTTGCTTTTGGCATATTCTATTCTAAGAAATAGATTACACATGGAGGTTAATACCTCCCGTAGCTACCAAAACATCAACAATATGGATGWTTTTTGTTAGTTTATGATATATTTATATAATKCTCTTATAAGAGCACAGATTACTTGACTTGCTAGAATTKTCTTTAGTTATTTTTTTATGCTCACAAGATAACTAATAAGTTYTATAGGTTGTTTATTAGCTATGGGTTTTTTTTGGTAAGCATATGGGAGTATGTACAGTTTGTGAAATGGAAGAAATATTTGATTTCTTTTTTATATATGTTGATTCATGAATGAATGGTGTTTGAAGATTTTGAAAGAAATACTTTTTAACACATGAGGATTATAATTTTGTTAATATTAATAAAATTATGAATATTTTTATTAGGAAAAGTACAATATAAAATAAATTAAGGTTTTATTAGAAATATTTTCTAAATTATTATATAATTACACTTATATTACATAAACTTCAATAACATTAAATCTTATTTATAAGGAATAATATTATATGTTTAATGATATATGTTTAAAGAAATAAAATTTTATAATTATAAGAATTATTTTAAAGAAATAAAATTTTATAATTATAAGAATTATTTTAAAGAAATAGTATTTTATAATTATAAGAATTATTTTAAAGAAATAAAATTTTATAATTATAAAAAATATTTTAAAACGAATAAAAACAAAAAAAAAATAAGATAGATTATCATATTCATCATTTACATGGGATTTTATATCGCCAATATAATATTCTTATATAATCACTAGTATATTAAATATGAAGTATTTTATTAATTTTATAATTATATAAAGTATCTCTCGTAGTTTAAAGATATTAAAGAATAATGTAATAAGTACAAATCCACCCAGATGAGGTATCAAGGACATGTGTCAATGGTGTTATTATTATTAGGATGGGAAAGAACTAATTTTCCAACATAATCAAAGTGAGGCCACGGGACAAGGTGATGTAGACCCCCCTACTCTATCTCGAGGCTGCGCGACTTCCCAGTCAAGGATTTTAACTTTCCCGAGTTGAATTAGCTTCTCGAGACCTTATTGGTCTCAAACTAAATCAAACACAGGCCYTGCTATCACCCGAGGCGCAGGTTGTACAGTACCTACGGGCCCTGCCTTCTTAGCGCCTTTTCAAAACTCAACATCGATGGGTGCTAGCTCCTTCTGCTAGACCTCATTTGCATGTGACCTCGAGCTGTGACCCGGGGCTTAACCTCCTRGCGCTTCGCGACTTYAGAACTTTTAACCRGGACCAGATCAACGGTCCACGTCCCCCTTCRCAACCAATGGTCGAGATCTACTTCGGGACTCCGCACTTCGTGAGTTCGGGATGTTCCAACCTCTAGATCAAGCGTCACGCGTCCACCCAAATCAACGGCTCTAGTCCACTTCGGGACTTCGGCATTCARRAGGTTTAGACATTCCAGCAGCTTTTCCCTCAGAGTGTTTTCTTCCAGAATTGAGGATTGTGGGCCATGCGTCCTTCCCGATCAAAACGGTCCTAGTTCACTTTGGGACTTCGGCCTTCGAAAGTCTTGACCTCTCCATGCTCACTTTTTCCTAGAGCGCTTTCACCCAGAGTTCACGATCTGTTGACGCGTGCCTCCCACGGATCGACGACCACAAACCACTTCGGTTATTCCGGCTTCGAGATTTTCAAATGCTTCACCTTCGCTTTCTCCCGGATTTCACGATGTGTTGACACGTGCCTCCCATAGATCTACGACCAAAAACCACTTCAGTTATTCAATATTTGGGAGTTTCAAACTCTCTGCCTTCGATTTCTCTCGGAGTGCTTTCACCCAGAGTTCACAATTTGTTGACAAGTGCCTCCCACAGATCGACGGCCACAAACCACTTCGTCTATTCGGGCTTCGGAAGTTTCAAAATCTCTGCCTCCGCTTTCTCGTAGAGTGCTTTCACCTGAAGTTCACATATCTCAGTCGTGTGTCCTTTTGGATCTGATGGCCAAGATTCACTTCAGTTATTAGGGCTTAGGGAGTTTCAACTCCTCCGCACCCACTTTATTCTGAAGTGATTTCACCCAAAGTTCATGGATCTATGTCGCGTGTCCTTCTGGATCTGATGGCCATGATTCACTTCGACTATTCGGACTTCAGTAGTTTCAAATCATCCACACTCGCTTTCTCCCGGAGTGTTTTCTCCCAAAKTCGACGATCTGTTGACACGTGTCTCCCACAAATCGACGGYTGCAAATCGCTTTGGCTCTCCGGGCTTCGGGACTTCCAGAGTTTGTCACACTCCACAACTGAAATCTCTCATAGTGAATTTTCACTAGAGTCTCGTATCTGTTGACATGTGTCTCATGGTGACCAATGGCCAGGATCTACTTCAGCTCTTCGGCGATTTTGCTTTCTCCTTTTCTACAAAACTCCCGTAGTGATTCCACTTCGAAGTTGCAGATCTTACACCACCTGTCCCTCTGGATGATGGACGGTCCCTAACTTCTTCAGGATTTCAACGAATTCCTCACTCCTGTGTGCATAATGAGACTTAAATCTCGCGCACTTTGTCCAGATCCAATGATCTAGAATGATTTCACTTTCTCCTAGACGGATCTTGGCCAATAACTTGGTAAACCTTCAAAGCTTCACTCCCTTTGAATATTTCTTCCTACTATCTCTCTTGAGCTTTGTTTCTTGAACCTTTTGACTCCTCAGAGGGATACCTCGACACTTAGTCTAATTTTGAATATGTGCACTCCTTGCAACATATTCTTACGCAAGACTTAGCTTCTTGTGGATGATTGTGCACGCCTTGCAACATTATCTTTGCACTCTTTAATAATGGAAGTTTCACGCTATCTCTTCTGAGCTTCTGAGTCGAAATAGACTATGTCAAATCACTCCTTGCAGACTGTATGCACACCTTGCATGAACTTAACGAAGAGAAATAATTGAAACTTATCCAAATGCTTCACAATATCATATACTCAATAACATAACTCATTCATTCATGAAAACAGAAAATAACAGGGAAAYTGTAGACAGTAGCAACACCATGCATTGGGTCAATATCCCTTTGTTATATTCATTCAAATGTAAATGGCTATAGCCTGAYAAAAACTCACATTCAGYTACACTATCTCCTACTAATCTACAACAGCCTTATTCAGGCATACAATGCATCTACTTATACAAGATTTCCTCTAGGGTTCCCTCCAACTACCTATCTAATTGAAGTAAAATCTTACARTTACTTAGTCCTATTACAATAAACATCTATGGAAGACAATTTAAGTTGACTGTTTAGATCCATGCCAAAATCAAATAACTCAAGGACGATCTGATCTCTCCTAGTTTGACGCGATCGTTCAACCTCCGACCATTAAAACTTATTTGATTCATCATTTACTCATAAGTTCTCTGAGATACCCCATCTTTCAAAATTTAAATTTTTACTCAAAAGGCGCGCTAGGCATTGTGTTGTCATCCCATGTGGCTTTGTTGACAATGCTCCTGCATCATACTCCTCTGGGCAAAAAATTCATGGACTCATTTCCATGAGCTCCTGCACTAACCTTCCATGCTTCTGGACATCAGCTTCACTTACCCAATTGGAATCTTCTATTGTGTGTCCCTTCCACTTGACCAAATATTTGAAATAGGTCTTCATCCTAGTCTTCTTGCCAATCCTCTGATCAACGATCTTCTCCATCTRTGTATTTTCTGCTACAGGCATCTGCTTCTCCCATTGAATATTCTCTTGATCTTCTAATATTTTTGTGTCATCTTCCATGTAAGGATACAGGTATGAAATGTTGAATATGGGTGATATTCCCACATCCTCTGGAAGCTCTATCTCATAAGTATTGTTGCCAAATTTTCTTAGGATCTTACATGGTCCAATCTTCTTCAACTTCAGCTTGTTATATGTCTAATCTCCCACTTAAAATTAAATTTATCTTCTGTGTTGATCAACTCTATTTTTATACTCTGCATTATTGTTCTAAAACTACTCCTTGATCTGATTATGAAGCTTTTGCATTTCTACAGTGAAGTCTTCTTCTCCAGCGCTTCTAAATTCACTATGCTCCATGTCTCGCAATTCTAATACCCCCCTTGGCATCATCCCATACACTATCTGGATTTGGTTTTTTCCTATAATTATGTTTGGTGAGTCATTATATGCAAACTCTGCTTGTGACATAATTTGATCCCACTAGCTATGATGTTCGGTGACCAAACTTCTCAAAAAATTTCCTAAGCTTTGATTTACCACCTCTGTTTGTCCATGTGTTTGAGGGTGATATGTTGAAATAAAAGGCAGTTATGTCCCCAACTTCTTCCATAACGTTCTCCCGAAATGACCAACAAATTTAGTTTCCCTGTCTGAGAAAATACTCTTGGGCATCCCATGAAGTCTCACAACTCCCTTGAAAAACAAATTTGCAATGTGTGTTGCATCATTTGTATTCTGGCATGGGATAAAGTGTGCCATCTTCAAAAATATATTAACTACCACAAATATTGAATCACTTCCTCTTTGTTTATGTGGCAATCCCAACACAAAATCCATGTTTATTGCATCCCAAGGCCTATCTGGAATAGGCAATGTCTGATACAATCCAGTGTTTTGTTTCTTTCCTTTTGCATACTGGAAAATCTTACATTTGTTTACAAACTTTTTCACCTCTGCTCTCATACCTGGCCAATAGTATGAATTGTTCAATTGTGAAAATGTCTTTTCATGGCCAAAATGTCCTGCTAGGCCCCCACTATGTTTTTCCTTCAGCAGATTCTCTCTCATTGAACACTTTGGTATGCACAATTGGAAACCTTTAAACATCAATCCATATTGAGTCATATATTATGTCCACTGACTTTTGTCTCTGAGCACAGGATTTGCATATGCTTCATATGCTTCTTTGAAATCTGGGTCATTACAATACATCCCCTTAATGTGTTCAAACCCTAAGGTCTTGACCTGAAATTCCTACAGAATCAGACATCTCCTTCTCAATGCATCAACAACTTTGTTAGCATTACCAGAAATATGTTTAATGATAAAAGTGAAATTTTGCATAAACTCTATCCACTTAGCATGTCTCTAGTTTAACTTCTCCTGTCTAGTTATGAATTGTAAAGCTTGGTTATCGCTATACAAGACAAATTCCTTTGGAACAAGGTAGTGCCTCCATTTCTTCAAGGCTTGAATTATGGCATAAACTTCTTTATCATATGTGGAGTACTTTCCCTTAGTCTCATTCAGCTTCTCACTGAAATATGCAACATGCCTATTATCTTGGCTCAAAACTGATCCAAATGCAACTCCACTCACATCACACCTTACTTGAAATGTCTTCCTGAAGTTTGGCAAGACTAGAAATTGGTCGTTTTGTTATCTTCTCCTTCAATATATTGAAAATTTTCTCAACTTCTTCTGTCCATTTAAAAGACTTGTGTCTCTTCTTCACTGTATCCATCATTGGTGTACAAATTCCACTAAAATTCCTAATGAACTTCCTATATAAACTTGATAATCCATGGAAGCTTCTCACCTCAAACATACTTCTTGGTGATGGCCATTCTTTGATTGCTCTGACCTTCTCGAGATCCATCTTCAATTCATTTGAAGAGATCACAAAACCAAGTAAATGAGTTATGTCTTCATAAAAGAGGACTTCTTCAGATTTATCAACAACTTCTCCTACTCTAGTCTCCTCATCACTAATGTCATACATCTCAAATGTGCTTCTTCAGTTTTACTGAAGACTAATATATCATCCAAATATACAATAAAAATATTACGAATGCAATCCTTCAATACCTCATTCATTAGTCTCATAANTCGAGATCCATCTTCAATTCATTTGAAGAGATCACAAAACCCAAGTAAATGAGTTATGTCTTCATAAAAGAGGACTTCTTCAGATTTATCAACAACTTCTCCTACTCTAGTCTCCTCATCACTAATGTCATACATCTCAAATGTGCTTCTTCAGTTTTACTGAAGACTAATATATCATCCAGATATACAATCAAAATATTACCAATGCAATCCTTCAATACCTCATTCATTAATCTCATAAAAGTACTTGGGGCATTTGTTTAGCCAAATGGAATAAGAAGCCACTCATACAACCCTTCATTCGTCTTAAATATTGTTTTCCACTCATCACCTTCTCCCGTCCTTCTCAGGTGATATCCACTTTTCAAATCTATCATTGAAAAAAAAATTGCTCCACTTAAGCAATCCATTAAGTCATCCATCCTAGGCAAATGAAATCGGTACCTGGTGGTGATCTTGTTTATGGATCTTGAGTCTGTACACATTCTCCATCCTCCATTCTTCTTTGGACTCAACACAGTTGGTACTATGCATGGACTCAAGATTTCTCTGACCAAACCCTTGTCTAATAATTCTTGGACTTGTTTCTTTACCTCCGCATTCTCTTGAGGTGTCAAACTGTATGATGCTTTGTTCGGCAGACTTTCTCCTGGTATTAATTCAATTTTATGGATGATACTTTTGATGGGTGGCAATGAGTTAGGAAACTCATCCACTACTATGTCAGCAAAATTCTCCAACAACTCATGAACTTCTTCAGGCAAATCATCCATAGAAGTAATTTTAAGGACAACTCTGGGTTTCCTCACCACAACAAATTGCATCCCTTATTCCTTCTTGACTTCACTCAGGATTTCCTTCCCACTCATGAGAAGTATGCTTGTGTTGGCTTCTTCGTTTACTTTCTTTTCTTCTATTGGAAGCAACATGTGTGTTATACCATTCTTTTCCAAAGTGTAAGTGTTCCTTCTCCCATCATGAATGACATTCATATCAAACTGCCATGGTTTTTCCAATAAAACATTACATACATCCATGGGAATTACATCACACATAATCTCATCTCTATACCCACCTATTTTAAATTCAATAAGGCATTGTTTAGTTACCATTACCTGGTGTCCTTTTTGCAACCATGAGACCTTATATGGATTTGGATGTGTAGTTTTCTCCAGCTCTAGTTTCTCCACCATCTATGTGGATACTATATTGTCAGTTCTCCCATTGTCAATTATCACCTTGCATACTATGTCTTTAGTCTTGCAAGTTGTCCTGAACAAACTGTTCCTCTGCACTGGTTTTTCAACTTCTCGTTCTGGCTTCAAGAGAACCTTCCTCGGCATCATAGATTTTCCATCTTCTGCACCCTATGCTTCAACATTCATTTTTTGTGCTTCTGAAATGTGAGCTTCACCTCATCCTTTCTTTTTCTCAGGACATTCCCAAGACTTGTGTCCTAGTTTTCCATAGGTATAACATCTTATCTCTCCTCCTCTGCTTCTTCCTCTTCCTCTAGAAAAATAATTTATTCCACCAGGTTGTCTCCCTATGGAGCTTCCTCCTCTTTCTAAGTGACTATGGGTTTTCTCATCCTCACCCTTGGGCTTATGTGACTTATCATGGGAAACTCCTTTACCTCTATTCGGGCTTCTACCTATGCTTCGCTGGCTTTGTTTTTTGGCCAACTTCTCCTCTGCTTTAAGTGCATATTGATATGCCTCCTCTACTGTCCTCACCGACATCATGTTGATTTCATCCTGGATCTCATATCTTAGGCCATTTATGTATCTGGAAACTTTCTCTTCATCTCTCTCCCTCTGTCCCGTCCTGATGTTCATCTTGTAAAACTCTTATGTGTACTCTTTCACTGACATTCCTTTCTATCTCAGGTTCTGCATCTTCCTTAATAGATTTATCTGATAATCCTTGGGCATGAACTTAGCCTTCATCTTGGCTACCATTCTATCCCAACTCTTAATCTTTTTCTTACCTTTTCTTCGTATGTCAACCTATAGTTCATCCCACCACAGTGTTGCATGTCCTTTCAACCTGGTGACATCATGTCTCACCTTCTTCTCCTCATCGGCATCTTCATATTCGAAATACTTATCTATGGACCTTATCCAGTCCAGCAGCTCTTCAGCATCCAAATTGCATTCATAAGCTCAGCCTAGAATTTGCAAGGGAAAATGTCGTTAATAAGGTACATATATTTCTTATTCTCCTTCGTATATTAGCTTGATTAGATCTAAAAGGATGTCAGTGTCCATGTTAATCACTTTTCTGTCTTGGCCTCAGGAGTCTAGAGACCAAGAGGGAATCTGCTTGTCCGCGAGAGGATTTACCTGTAACAAAAATTGGTGACTCCATTGGGGAAGAGCTATGTTTTTTGTTTCCTTTCCCAGATCTTGTTTTATCCCTTTGCCCACTCATTTGACCTTCTCCATATTGTCTCTTTAATTCTTATATCTGATTGATTGGCTCTTGATCTCATCATTTTCAATTTGATTGACTGAGTTTGCTTGATTTTTTGGTTTTCTGAGTTTTGAGAGCATAGCGCTCCCCCTCTATTTTTGTCAGAGCGCTAGCACTTACCATTAGCCTTACACAGAGTGCTGGAACGCTCTGGTGCCCCTTACACTAGAGAGTTGCCCCCCTTTTGTGAGAAATTCTTCAGATTTGTTCATCTTCTGAAGTTGTTTCTTCATTTTGGCTTTGACTCAGGAGTCCTTGCATCCTTAGTACATCTTTGTCATTGGCCTTCAACACCTGCTTTTTGAGAATTCATCCTCTTTTGTTTGAATTTTTTGACATTTGTCCTTACTTTGTAATAACTCTTTGTCCTTAACGATTTAGATTCAATTTGTTGTTTTCTTCTCATTTATCTGAGTGAGTGAAAACTTTGTAAGGAGTTTCAAAGGTCTTTTGTACTTGTCTTTCTAATCTTTGAGTCATCTTGTCCAAGCTCTTTTTCCTTCCTTTTGAGTTTTTGGTTTTCTGTTTCTTGTTTGATCACAACAAGGGTGTCTTTTTGTTTATGTGAAGTTTGCTTCCAAATTGCTTAAATCTCACAACTCTTGAAGTTTGATTAGTAGAGGAAGCTTTACATCTACTAGTTATCAGTCACATATAAAAAATTTAGAATTGTATTGGATTCCTTATTAAGGACTATTGCATGAGGTCATTGCATCTTAGTGTTTGAAACTGAAAGGAAAATCCTTCTCCTTCCCTTAACTAGACGTTCAAAGAAAAGACCGCTTATCATTTCTTATGCATGTTTTGGGAACTGAGTCACAATATCATCAATTTTCACTCTCGTACACCTCTGAGTAAACAACAGCCACTAAAATCAACACTTAACAAAAACTTATCATACTTTTTACATCTTTGTTAGAAAACCTACATTAGTTTAAGGTGTAGGGATTTGGAATAGGTTGGAAGGATAATTTTCCAAAGCTATCAAACAAACTTAGCATCTTGTGATAGGGAGATAAAATCCAATTGTCGTATAGGCTTTCTAGGATCCCCCTCTCACACAGGGGTTACGCATGAGGTCGTGTTCGGGAGAGATACAAAGATTATCCCTCTGTGGTTTGACTGTTCATTGTAGTCAGATCGTATATTGGGGGTCACTTGAGGGTATACCCANTCATTGTAGTTAGATCGTATATTGGGGGTCACTTGAGGGTATACCCACGATTATGTGTGGGAGCCTCTCGAGTTGATTTTGGACTTGTTATCCTACCCATACGTTCTGACTAGACTGTTGACTGTACCCATCCAAGGGCTGACTGTGAATTGGTGACCTTAGTAGCCATAATCTTTAGGGCCTCACACAAGGTGACGGTGAAGGGAAGTCTCACTGTACCTGGAACAGACGTTGGTCAAACTCACTCGAGCTCCTTGGAGGGTAAATCCACAATTACTGCATGGAAGCTTACACCAAGGCATAAGCCTGTTAACCAGGTTGCCAATGTAACTGATCCACCCGCTCTATCCCTGCCTCTTCCTATTTTGATCTCACGACATTGGATTTCATCACCAACTAGTGGTTTCATTGTGGGAAGGTTTTGTTTGATTGTTTGCTTCTCAGATTCATAGCGTGTGTTGGTTGTGTTACTTAGTGGACCTTAGGTCGAGTCAGTGTTAATGGCATCCAATCCTGAGAGTACCAATGGAGGAACCCCTTCTCCTAGGGAACCTTATACCTTTCCTTCTTTTGGAAACTTTGGTCCTCCATACATTGCCACACTGAGTCTTTTGGGACTCACCATCAGATTACCGATTTGGTTGTTCCCCACTCTGGTGATCTTGAATCCTCCCAATGCTTCAACTGTACCTAATACTTTAGATGTCAGTACACCACCCACACATCAACCTCATGTCGACTTTTCTCCTTCTTCACCCATTAAGTCTCCTTCCCTTTCTCCTTCTTCGCCTAGTGAAATCTCTAAAGCAAGTAGCCAGGTTGATCAAAAGAAGAAGAAACGGAAAGAGAAGAAGAAGAATAACTCGCAAAGGACCAAGGCTCCAACAACATCAAATGTTGGATCCAAGCAACCAGCTACTGTTAATAGTATTGGGAGTGTTGACGAGGTCAGCCAGATTAAAATAAAGAATCTGAAACCCAAATTCCCTTACAGTCTTTGTAAGGGTGACCACTTTCTAAGGGATTTCTCTGGTATTCCCAAGGTCTTATAAATGTGGTCTTTCACGTCATTGACCTCTTCTAGACATGCTGGTGATGCCCCATCAACTAGTGACGTTCAGGTTGGTAAGAAGAAGACAACTGTCAAATTCTCTTGTATGTTATGCAAAGGTGATCATTATTCTCACCTTTGTCCTCGCATGGACGAGGCTTATTCTCTTTTAGAAAAGCTTCAACTTCCAGCTGGTTATTGTAGGATTTCCCCCAACCCATCATTGGTCGATGGAATGGTCAATCCGGTTCCATATCCAGTCAATCAGGTTGATCAGGTGGTCAATCTAGTTTCATCCTTGGTTGAACCACTCACCAAAGTAGTTGATCCATCTCCTTCATCGATCAACCCTCTTTTCATCTGGAAAGTGAAACCCAAGTGACTGATCCAGTTTCTTTCTCGGTCAGTCCCACCCTTCATCCGAAGAGTGTTAAAGTGGTTGATCCAGTTCTGCCATCGGTCGATCCTACTCCTTCCTTGAGGAGTGCCAAAGTGGTCAATCTGGTTCTGTCATCGGTCGATCCCACTCCTTCCTTGAGGAGTGCCAAAGTGGTCGATCTAGTTCTACCACCGATCGATCCCACTCATCCAAAGAGTGCCAAAGTGACTGATCTATTCCCTTCCTTGGTCAGTCCCACCCTTCATCCTTAGAGCTCCAACATGGTCGATCTGATCCCATCATCGTTCGATCCTACTCTCCCTCTAGAGAGTAAACCCGATACTATCCATGTTTTTCTCATTGATACAAGATCTACCGTGTTGGGGGGCATTCCAACACGGAACCCCCTCCAAGTAATGAGGCCATCCTTTTTTATTGGGGTGCGCTAACTAGACCTCATCTTCCCTCTCACATTCCTTTCCAGATTACAGTACAGGTTTGTGGTCGGGACGTTCCTCAAACGTTGATAGATGAAGGTGTGTCCGTTAGTATTTTGTCCTCTATTGCTTGGCACGCTTTGGGTTGTCCTCAGCTTGCACCAGTTACACAGAATCTGTTAGATTTTAACAGAAGAACTAGTCAACCTTTAGGGACCCTTCCTTAGTTTCCCGTAACTTTGGGAGGGAAAACTGTCTTTATTGATGTCATAGTAGTCTGAGACCCCCTTGGATTTCGCTTTACTCCTTGGGTGGGATTATGTCTATTCCATGAAAGCTATTGTGTCTACTCTTTTTCGTGTGATATATTTCCCACACGATGGAAGAATGGTGACTATTGATCAACTTTCGTTCATCGGTCCTAMCTAGATTACCTCCCTAAATAGTTCTTATATGAAGAYAGTATCACCCCTKCCACATGTCAATTATGTGGCGTTGTCTCCCATGACTTAAACTTCTGATGATTTGGATCCGGTAGTTGACATGGTGATCTCTTCAGTAGGGCTATTGGAGCCCAATCTCCTTACCCCTGTCGCGGCCCTCGACATGTGTTCCTTCCGGAGTGATTTTCTTCCATCTAGTGAAGATCTCTTGGAAGCCATGACCTAGTTTTGTCTCTTGACATGGTGTCCTTCCAAAGCGTTTTTCTCTTGGACGCCATGATCAAGGAGAGTCCACGAGCACAGTTTCTCTTCTCTGTGGCAAGCTCATTAAAAAATGAAACAGAGGTCACGAGCATAGTTTCTTTTCTCTGTAGCAAGATCGTTAAAAAATGAAATAGAGGTCACAAGCATAGTTTCTCTTCTCTATAGCAAGCTCGTTAAAAAATGAAATAGAAGCTTTGAGCATAGTTTTTCTCTATGTAGCAAGCTCGTTAAAAAATGAAACATAAATCTGGATATTGAACCCGGAGCCCTGAGCATAGTTCTTTTTCTGTGTTAATCTCGTTAAAAAATGACACAGTCACCTCTCTTGAACCTTATTTTCATCCACTCTTATCCTTTTTCTCCATCTAGTAGAGAAATTGGTGACAACCTTAAAGTTGGTGAATGAATTGAAACTTGGAGGGCATGTCTCCAGCCTTTGATTATCATTATGGAGTTAAGCCACTAGTTTTCAAGCTAGGGGCATATCAATCTTAGTCTTTGTTCTTTCTCGTGCTCGAAAAAACATGAGAATGTAACCGAGTAGACTTTTATCACTTTTTTGGACTCGCATGGATATACGAAAAAGGAACCCCTTGGAGTCGTCTTTAAGCTCTTTTCAGACTCTCTAAACATGAAAAGAATGTCAAGTGATCTTGCTCCCTTTCCCACTCGTTAAAAAGTTTGAAAGGGTGTCTTTCGAGTGATAATTTATCTCTTTTTCGGCCTCGCAAGACTAACATTACGAAAAAGGACAACATTGGAGTCGTCTTTAAGTTGTTTTTAGACTCTCTAAATATGAAAAACCACCAAGTTTACCTTCTCTAGACTTGTTAAACAATCATACATTTAAGGGCTCATATGAGACCGAACCCTTACTTCTTCCAGTTCGTTAAACAAAGAAAGAAGGAATTACCAAAGGTGAGTCATATTGAGCATGTGTTACCCTCCTCGAGCTCGTTAAATTAAAAAGAGGTACTAATTTATCTGGATGGGGGAAAAATTGAAAGAAGCAAGCCAAGTAGTTTTTGAGAACACTATCAGTAGCTCTTATGGTCACCCTTGAACATGACACTTTGTCTTTGCACGCATTTTAATCCATTGAACCTCTACACTGAGCCAATCTTTTGAGTTTCTTTTACTCATTTGGGTCACCTGACGAAAGTCACATCATCCACTGCATCATCAAGTTTTGGTCCATGTCAAGTTTCTATTGTTGTGCCTCAGTGTTCAAGGGAAGTATCTACCTCGAGAGTTA
>JASDQU010371827.1:15544-26929 GCA_032191745.1 Picea mariana | reverse complement strand
TATATATATATATATATATATATATATATATATATATATATATATATATATATATATATATATATATATATATATATATATTCTTGTAATCATAAGAATCGTATATTTACCATCTTAGAAATACTTTATAATATTATAGTTACTACCTTAAAAATACTTTATAATACGTTAATGTAACACTTGTAATTTCTAATGATTTTTCCAAAGGTGGAAAAACCTATTATAATTTATTTGTCAACCAACAATGAAGACAACCATCATTGGCTACTATCCACAAATGGAAGCTGACTTATCACTATTATTCAAGGAAAACCACACCAACTGAAATGAATCATTGGTGTTCATAATAGGGTAGACTTTCACTCTTTCCAAATGCCTTTGGGTCTTGGGTCATTAACATGTTTCCTTACATCCAAGGAAGACATTTCTAGCAAATCAGAAGCATTTTTAGGTTTTTTTTTTCACAAAAACTTGAGAAAATTCATTAATAAAAGTTGTGTGTGATCACATAGAATATGTACGTATAGTTCAAAACTATTGGGATCAAGTCCCCCATAGTTACAGTCTAGGCACAAAAAGAATTATCAAACTAGAAATATATAAGCCTTAGAAGAAGTTTTGCTACAAAATAGTTCACTGGGTAAAATCTGTAAAAAAAACTCCTAGGATGAGTACACAAAAACATGACATCTAATTAAGGAGATTTGGGAGAGTCTTGACTGCCTGAGGCTACATCCCTAAATTATAGAGGAGGGGTATTTAAATCATGGGGGGGGTTGGATGTTTCCATGCAATGAATCCCCTTCTGAATTTTCGGTTGCAATCCTAGAAGGCATGGTGATGTTGGGGAGAAGGTGAAGCTCCTCAATCTATGACCTCAATTCCACACATTCATCTTTAATTTTTTGTTGACCCTGCCTATGTTGAAAAATAATTTCTATAGTGGTGAGGACTTGTATTGATAAGCCACTGACTTGAATATGCAAATTCTAGACTATGGAGAGAATTTCCCTCTGATCTTCCTCCATTTTTTCCTTGTGTCTCCTCGAGCTACTAGCTTCACCCCTCGCCATCAACTTGAAAATTGAATAAGAGAGATTTAAAGATAGGCTATGGGCGCAAAGCTTGGTTGATAAAGAAGGTGAAAAGGTTGGAGTTGTTGAATCCAAACTTGTGGAATACTTCTAAATTAAAAGAGAGGGGGCTAAGGCAATATGTCTCACATAATGGTGGATCCACCTCCATAAATGATGATAGGAACATCCCATAGATTCCATCATGAGAATAGGTTGGCCACACAAGTTCCTAAACTAGAGCTAAGGTGAGCAAAGGGAAGTGGGTTGTATGTGAATTCATTGCATATGGAGGTGATGCTTGCTCCAGAAAGTGAAGAGAATAGTATAGCCACCAGGAGTACTACCAGTCCTTTCCAACTGATGAAGGCTTGAAAAGAATGGATTTCCCACACAATCATGGGGTGTGGTGAAAGTACTTGTGATAATAGATTTCATGCATGGAGGGGGAGAGTTCATAGATTTCCCGCAACTATGAAAAATATTATGATGGATCAGAGTGGTCATGGGATATGTTGGATGGAGGCCCTTCCATTGACTCTTAATATCCCTATCTTCTCATGGACTTCCAAACTAACTTGTTGGTTTCCTTCTTTGTTATTTTGTTTGAGAGTGTGTAGTGGCTCCACACTTTGGAATAATTGAATTTCTAGGTGAATTTGTTGAAATATAGGCTTGAGGAAACTATCGTAAAGGAGGGATTTCAATCGTGCATGATTAATAATGATTTTGGAGTCGCCAATGAGAGTAATAGATCGGATGCCACCAGCCTTTTCCAGCTACAATCCCTAGTTGAGAGTGTATGATTCTGCCTTTTTTTTTTGGCATGTCCAAAATTCCAAGAGTGTATGAGCTTAGTTTTCCCTCCATAGCCAAAGCTAACCCCACCCGCTCCTACCACCTTGATCTTTAGGTCTTACTCCATACCCAAAAGGTAGTTTTATCTTAAATAGTGTCCAATAAAACTAGTTTCCCTTGTACTCATCATTGAGGCTACCCCCGGTGGGGTCATGTGCTTTCTAGTATCATATAGCCTTAGTATCATACATGAAACCAGAAACTACCGCTAGTTGCAGTTTAACCTCTTGCCTAAGAGGATAATTTATACTTATAAATGTTGCCATGTAAATTAAGGTTTCCATGGTTGTAATTTATAATTATAGATACTACTATGTAAATTAAGGTTTCTTTAATTAATTGTAATAGTATACCTATTTAGATGCTTATACTTTTCCACCAATTCAAGGGGTAAACTCATCTTATAAATATTTTAATTTAATTATAAAATAAATTGTTTTCCATAAAAAATCATAATTTCTATTCCATTATAAAATGAAAATCACATATTTTAGGTGTTCAATACAAATAGAAGTTATTACAAGTACATAGTACACTTACAAGATAATATGTGCATAATGCACTTCCAAGATTAAAATTACATAATTAATGTACATATCATTTCTTTCCTTTTAAAAAATAATCCTCAATTTTTCTATTTTTCTCTTCTTGCTATTGAACTTCTTGCAACCCCGTTAAAAGAGTCCAAATAACTAATTGTGAGTGAAAAGATGTGATATCGGGATTCTTAAAAGGAACAAGTTTCTTATTTGAATTGGAGGTATCAGTTTCATTATGTCTTTTCATTCCACCTAGAGAGGCTTCAACTACCACGACCTCCCTCGAGGAAGAAATATCTGTATCAATTTCTTCTACTATGTCACCCGAAAAAAGGAATGTATTCCCCAATTAGCACATTTTGATTCTTTATTTACCTCATTTTGATCTATGTCAGCATTTGATTGTTGATTTACCCCATTGTAATCAATGTCAATATCTGAACTTCATTCCTTCGAAAAATTCCCTCCTTGATTTTGATTTGGTCCCTTTTTTCCTAAGAGGAAGAACTCGAGCATGGGGACATGTAAGTTGTAAATGTCTTGGAAGATGACATGTCTTGCATTGAATGTCATATTTTCATAATCCAAAAACATTTTATATTTAAAATATTTTCATTTAAGAGTGATTTTGTTTAGAAGACCTTTATTAAAATCTATATCAACATGGATATGCACATATGCACATATGCAAAAGGAAAAGAGCCACTTGTTTCATAATGTGTTGAGGAGAACAACATCTAGTTGGAATAAAGTAGTTCTTTCATGTATTGAAATTCTGTGTAATGCCAGATCAAAAGATCTAAATGAAGAGGCAAAGCAAAAGCAATGGTGAGAAGAATTGGTAATGGTCCTAGTTTTTTCTATTGGCTTATGTTTTGTGCATATGATGAGGCTAATATTGATGTTGTTGTAAATCATTCAAATGTTTATTGCACATGAATTGAAATATATGTTATTTTTAAAAACAAAGTTTCATGATCAGTTGTACTGGACACCCCATAGTTTTTGGTCCAACTTGTAAATCATATCCTTAGGAAATTTGTATTCCCCATGTTTGTAGTAATTCATGTTATTCAGGCATACATGTATCACGGTAGCACATGGAGACATCTCTCTCATGCATAGAGAGGATGTAGGATCAAGTATTGGAATAAACCACTTAGATAGGTACAAGAAATCAGGTGTACTCATATGCTATCTTGAGGTTTGAATCAGAGAAATTAAATCTTCGATTGAGGGGGAATGTGTGAATTAATCTCAAAATGTGAGATGGTTGGGACCAAGTTATGATTAAGGGGGAGTCCAACATGTTGATGAACCATGTAGGTGAAAAGGATTCATAGAGAACTGGCGAGTACATAGGATGGTACCCATGTATCTCGGTATATGGATTTCCTTTTTATGGACATCAATAATCAGAATCATAATAGAATAATTCACTTGAATAATAATCCCAAGTCAAGTTCAAGGGGGAGATTATTGGGTTAAAATTGACTCGGTGAAAGAGTCAATGAGATAAATACATTTTAGGTAAACAATTATGGTTTCGGGCCCATGGTTTTGGTAGCCTGTGGTATTTCATGTAATGAATCCTTTAAATAGGCTTAGGAGACTCCATTGTGATGTGTGTGAAGGTGAGTGGTGAAATCTCACTTGGATGGCTGGGAACAAAGATATATTTGGGTAGTTTTTACTGTAAGGGTTTTCCAAGATAAATCATGGTGTCATGCGCTTGATATTTTTCTTGTGCTTATTTTACGTTATTAATCTCTCTTTTATTCCTAACAAAAGCTAGATGGGGTCACTTTTAGACCATGTTGTATTCATTTGATGGCATAAGTGGGTGAGTTATGATGTTGTGTTGAAGATTCAAACCAATCATTTAAATGAAGAGTGCCATATAGCACACAAACATTGATGTCATGTTGGGGGGGCTTCATACCATATAGCACATCCAACTTTAGTTGGACGTGATAATCAAATTGCCTCAACTACACAAGCTAATATTTCATTGTTGGGATGGGTCCAAGCTAAGCCATGTTTAAGTTACATTTTCCTATGACTTGCACATTTATTGGATGGGGAATCCCATGTATTATTATGATGAGGAGGTTGTTTTTTTTGGTGGATACGCCTTTCATTCTATTTCATAAGTGATCACTTTAACCGTAGTCTAACTGTTTTATGTTTTGGCCCTTTTTTCGGGGTTATTTTTTGTTTAATTTTACCAGAAATCCGGTAAGAAATTGTTGGATCTTCATATTTGAATGGTTAATTCTATATGATATGAATTCCCTAGGGTTTTTTCAACCACTGAATTCATTTCTGCATTTAGAAATGTAATTTAAACAACATAAAATTGTGATTTTATGCATATTTATGTCGTCGGATTCCGAGGAAAAGGACCAAAATGTAGAACAGTTAGACAATGTCATCACTTTAGATCATAGTGTGTGGAAATTATATTCACTATTTTATTGACTCATCATAAGAGTGGGTCACAGTATTAAATTGTTTTAGCCTTGAATGGGAAAGTGGATCTAAAACCACTTCCGCTATTTTTAGGAAATTAGGTGAGAAGGATTTTAACTCATTGCCTATTTTGGGAAAGTTGTTGTAACTAACTCATTATTCTATTGTTGTTAAAGTTGTCTTGTAAAGTAAGTTAGGATGAGAGACATATTATATTGTTTTTCTAGAATATTTTATTGTAACCTCCTAGAGGGAATTGTGGATCTCAACCAACACTTGTCTATATTTAGTAAGGAGTTTGTCGAGGAGGTTAAAGATGATTATTATATCACTAGTCTTATGAGAACTAATAGATCTAGGAAAACAATTCATTGTTTTTTATATGAAGGAGATGGAGATTAAACCTATATAAGGGTTTTCTCTCCATTTTCAACTTGGATTAGAACCGATAATTAAGGGGAAATCTTGTGAGTGAGCTAGCTCCAAGCTTGTGGAATGAAGGTAACCTTGTTGTGTAAAATTATGAGTTTATTTTTGTACAATATTTTATGTGTGATCATTTTGTTCTAAGTATATCAGTGGTATCTTTTAAATTGCAAATTGGATTGTCAAAGTTTCATCTATGAGTAACCTTGTCTAAAACAAGAGAAGTTAAAGCCCTAGATCTCATGTCTTCAGTGAAATCCTACACCTAGTCCAAGAGAGGAGTTAAAATTCCTAGACCTCCTATTGTGAGTGAATGTTTTATCACTCTTAGATAGGTTTGGACGTTGTTGAGCTCCTATTATGAGTCCCTACCCTTTCTAATATGTAGTTTCTTTTTTACCAAGTTAAGCATGCTATAGAGAAAGTCACCTTGTCTATCTATAGCCCCTGACCTATTGGAACAGTCTCTTAGATTTCATTTGTGACTTCATAACCCAAGCAAAAAGTCACTAGATATCATTTTCAGTCATCATCTCCAAACCCATTTATTTGATCATTTCCTTTACTACATTGTTGTTAAGTTCATTTTACTCTTATTCTACACTACACAAACTGAGACTAGCAACCATAGGAAATCCCCCCTTGACTTAGCTATACCCTTTGTATAAAGTGCGGAGGAGTGTTGGTGAGGTGACATTAGCCAACCTCTTAGTTTCACATATCTCCATCTAGGTCTTAGGACTTTTCATCTTTGGGAGTGAGATTGTGTGGTAACACCCCTCAACAAAAATCCATAATATATAAAACAATTTAATTTGAAAAAAAAATCTTCTTTTTTTAAAGGTGGCAAAACCTATTATAACCTAGTTGTAAAATGGCAATGAGGACAATGATCAATTATTGGTATCTATAAATGTAGGTAGCTCATCACCTTTATTCAAGGAAAACCATGCCACCTAACTTGACCTGAGATGCCCTTAGGTCTTGGGTCGTTCACTTGTTTCCTTACATCCAAAGAAGATGAACTATTATCCAATCAAGAGCAATTTTGGGTCATATTCCAAGACTAAAAGGTGGTTTCAACCTAGATAGTATATGTAAGAAAGACAGTGTCCCTTGTGATTATCGTTGTGACTAACTCAAGTATGGTCAAGTGATTTATAGGAGAATATAACAGTAATCTCATACATGAAACCATATATTACCTCCTCTTACAATTTAACTTCTTGACCAAAACATAACTCACTTTAAAAGAGAAATTCATAATATTTAAAAAATTTTAATTATAAATCCTAATTCTTTGAACATAAACACTTAGATGGATAAACTTTTAAAATGAAATTTAAAGGGGATGTTAATCAAGATGAAATTTGGATATAAAACAAGAAAAATAGCTATAAAGAAGCTAGTCCTTGCCTAGTTTCTAGAAGTGTATGTCCATTTAGCTGTAGGCCAATATGACAGTCAAGAGTTTTGGTTCTTCTGTGGAAAACATGATCAATAGTATTTATAGCATTGAAATCTTTTATATTTGTATTAGACTTACAATGATAGCCCAAGGGAAATATGTGGAAATAAGACTGCCAGAATCAGTGAATGTTTCTCCAGAAATAAACATTGCATGCCAGGCCTCCCAATTTCCAGACAAATTTCTATTCTCCCTTCGCCTTCAATCTACACGAATATACAGCAACGCAAGGAAGGAGGTGTTTGCAACAGTTGGACTACAGCGACATGCTAAGGTGTGTCCAAAAAATAGGCTTGATTGAGATGAGTGTGATAGGGTTCCTACGGTGGCAACACAATGACAACCCTGTGTTTAATGCCCTGCGAGATGCATGTTACGAAGGGCCATGCAAAGGGCAGTAATGACAGCCTATCATCTTCCTGAGCGTATCATCATGACTTGGATTTTTGAGGCATGTTAGCTATGTTTTCGATGAGTTTCACTATGGATGGATTGGTTTCAACGTGACCAACTCAGTGAGAAGAACATATCCAGTGCTCTTGAGGTGTGAATGCTATCAATGACAGTGCTTTCAGTGAGAATCCACTACATCCAGTGCTTGCTCTTTTTCTACTTTGCCATTCCGTTCAAAATTACATTCTCACCTCGCTGCATCACCAAATCGTTTTCTTAACAGTTGCATGGATGAACGAGTGTTCAAATTCAGAGAAAGGATATGGCCCCTTTGGCCCATGCACCACTGCAAAATTTATTACTATAATACATCGAGTTCAAATCTACATTACCATGTATTCTTATATATTATTCTTTTATGCATTATGAATGTGCAGTAATGATGTTTCTGGATTGTGAATTGTGGCCAGATATTTAATGTCCTTATGATTGCGTTGCAAATAGAGTCAAATATTCTTCAATTGTTGCCAAGTTGCCCAAGAAAGAATGTAAAAGAAAAGATAATTAGCATACCTATTTCTCTGTTGGTCTAGGGAAGATCATGACACCCGGGATACCCAATCTATCGAATTTGAAGTAATAGGCTTTGGTCCAATGATATCACCATGATATCACCAGGAAAGGGGACATTTTTCACTAGCATGGAGACATGATCATAGAGTACGCAGTAGTGCAATGTCTAGTGTAACGTCCCCACTATAATCCTCGGTTTAATTAATGCATAATGTAGATATGAAATGTGAAATATATTTCTGAATTTCAATAAATAAAATTTTATGTTGAGTTGTTGGGGGACATGGATAGAGATGGGGGTTGATTTGATTAATCCATAAGAGAGGAGGGGTCTAAAAAGGGGGTTTTATTTATGAGTTTAATTCCCAAAAAAAAATTCCTCGTTTTAATGTTTTGAGTGAACCTTCTATTTTTTCCCTGGAGTGTGGAAGATACCAATCATTGAATACATGTAAGAGGATGGATGTGAGGAGTCACATCCCATAGTTATTGGGAGCATGGGGATGAGTACAACCAAGTTGGGGAAGGGTGTAAGTCAAGAAAACAACAAAAGGAGAGGACATTTGTATGGTCGGGAGGAGCAGTTTTAGACATTCATTTTTTTTCATGAGTAGAGGGGAGAAGAGGAAAAATAAGTGCTCTAAATCTGGAGCAACAATGGATGGAAAATTCAGGAGAATTTTTGGAGTTGAAGACTAAAGAAGTAAGTAGTCAGGATTGCAGAAGAATCGGGTTGTCATACCTTAAGAGTGAACTCTAACAACAAGTTATTGATGTTGTTCCTAGTAGTTTTTCTAGCAATGACTTCCCTTGAGTTCCCAGTAGTGACATTCCTGGTTACCTATGCCAGAAAGACCTTGATAAACGAATAGGATACCTGAGGGACTAAGATCAGTGAAAGGGTACATTCATTGGGTTGGGCAGGTCAAGAGGAAGAGACTTGGAGGAAACTCGAGATAGTTGTAGGAGAATGTGAGTGGGTTGTAGGATTATCTAAGCTATGAGTGGACATTGAGAGACACCCTTTTTGTGGATTCCTAGCCCCATCTCATGGATGAATTTCTATTAAGATCTGTAATAGCAAGTCTATGGTTCAGTGGAACGTGCATACCAAGCAGCTGGTTGCACAACTATTTAGAAAGATAAGTGTTTTATTTGTTTTATGTGTTGTAGTATGATAATGTTTTATATGTTGTTGTGATGAGTTTATTAGTTGCATTCATGTTTATTTAGAATGTTGTAGATGCATTTAACTAATGATATCAGAAAATGGTTAAATTCTTGTGTTTTCCTGTAGCTAGTAAGCTATAGGATATGTCAACAGAAAAAATTTATTTTTGTGTGTATTTCACACGTAATGGACCTCAGTTAAGTTGGGTAATATTATAGGTTGGTATCAAAGCTCAAGGTTCAACACTGAGCTTATATGAGCCCAAACCCTTGCAAATTTGGTAGAGATTAGTTGTTGCATAGTTTCACCTGTGACGGATTTGGGGGAAATTGTGAAACCAGGGTGAGATCCCCAAAATTTATGAGCAATTCAAGTTGAGATTTCCTTCAGAACTGTCTAAGAGGTGATCAAGAGCATCAATCTACATGTTGCAGAGCTGAATTCGACTTGGAAGGTCGAAATTTATGTTTTAATAACATCTGAGGAAGTTGGGTGAGTTTGATGGATCGACGGACAAGATCGAGTTTAATTTTGAGATCGACGACCCATATTCATTTTAGATTGATGAAAAAACTTCTAATTTTTTTGGAGTTTAGCAAAATGGAGCATATCGACAGTCAAGATCCATTTTCGAAGTTTGGAAAATGGAGTAGATTGACGGTCGAGATCCATCTCAGATTTTGGAAAAATGGAGAAAATCGACAGTCGAGATCCATTTTTGGAGTTTGGAGAAATAGAACAGATCAACGGTCGAGATACATTTTTTGAGTTTGAAAAAATAGATCAAATCAATGATCGAGATCCATTTTTGGATTTTGGAAAAATGGAGCAGATTGACAATCGAGATCCATTTTCGGAGTTGGCAGAATAGAGAAGATCGACGATGGAGATCCATTTTTGGAGTTAGGAAAAATGGAGCATATCAATGGTCGAGATCCATTTTCGAAGTTTGGTAAAATGGAGCAAATCGACACTCAAGATCAATTTTCATAGTTTGGTAAAATGGAGTAGATCAACGGTTGAAATCCATTTTCGAAGTTGGAAGAATAGATCAAATCGACGATCGAGGCTCATCGACAGATTTGGGTGAACTATGGTGGATCAATGGTCAAGATCATTTTGACTTGGAGATCGATCGCCCAGATTCATCCATATTTTGGTTGAAAATTTTTAAGTGTCAGAATTCAGCAAAATTCATGAGTGAATTTAGTTCGCCAAGAGAAAATGTCAATTGTCGATGGTCTGGTCAATGAAATAGGTCAAGTGTTTCGTTCGAACAATATAAATCGTCAATCACCGATGATCAGGCCAATGAAATTGTGGCGAAATTAGCAAAGTATTTGGTTTGTCCAAGAGAAATTATCAACCATCAATGAAGGGAAAGAGGAGGATGAGGTGGCATGCCACATCATCATCTAGTGTCATGTCATGTCAGTGTTCATGTGTCATGCCACGTTAGCCAAGGAAATCATTGATTGTCAATGGTCGGGTCAGAAAAATCGGCAAGGTGTTTTGTTTGACCAAGGGAAATTGTCAATCATCGATGGTTGAGTGGGAAAAATTGACGAAGTGTTTTGTTCACCAAGGGAAATTGTTGATCGCTAATGGGGTTTCTAATGTTGGAAAATCCACAATATTGATTGCTTCTGAGTCGGCGATCGATGGTGGAGATTAATTCGTGTGCTTGGGAAAGGTTTAATGGATCGAAGGCTAGGATTTCTCCCGATTTTGAGATCAACGGCTCGGATTAAAAGACTATTACAACTATGAATTAGTCAAATTCTATGGAAATTTTCCAGTTTTTGAAGGTCATCAACTTATAGGGGCATTTTGAGGCCCTAAATAACATTTTCAAGAATTTGAAATTAGAGAACTGTGTGTTTCTCTAGTACAAAAAATATTTTCTACTTAAAATTAAAAAGCTCGGAAAGAGCTTTCCAACAAGCTATTATGCGCACAAACCAGAGCTCGTATGAGGAAATTACAGCTGAAACAATACAAAGTATTATTTAAGCATCAGTTTACTTCCAACGGCATAACTCCTTGCTCAAGGGTCATTTTGAAGCGTTGGAGTAGTCTGTGGAAAGATCATGGACCATAGAAGATAGACATGTAACAAGATTTAGAATTCAAGTACCTAAAATTGTACGGGATGGAAGAGAAGAGACTTGTAGCAGTAAGGGGTAAAAATGAGAAACAGTTTGAACTTCCACAAACCATAACTTTAAGCTCAAAGCTCATATTTGAGCAAACAAATAGCCATTAGAAAGATCTTGAAAAGGAGAATCCATCTATCAACACAAGATTTTGAATTAAGCACTACATTTTTTCAAAAAATAATTAAATAATTTTTGCAGCAGTAAAAGAAGAGAAATGAGTGGAAATTGCAAGTAATGTTTTGCTCAGAACTTA